>OY744605.1:41650334-41777834 GCA_963556255.1 Allolobophora icterica
AGATACAAAGGATACAAAAAGGCCTATTTGTATGGCATCCTGACAAGGAAGCATTTCCAAAACAAGTTATCATAGGCCTACTTAGGTAGCTCTCAGTTATGATAACGTGGGCCCAAAGAGTAGCCAGCGTGCTTAATAGGCGATAGCACTGGATGTAATACATGGCCAGTGTTGGGTAAACTCAGACAAGAAATGAATTAAATCAAAACTCAACTCATGCACCTCAAAATATGTTAAAACTCAAACTCAACGCATCCTAAGTGAAATGAGTTAACTCAAACTCAGTTGTTAAATGAGTTAAATCATCAACTCACACGTCTCATACTAGCACGTTCAAATCGAACGGTGTACAAATACACAGTTACCAGGAAATGGTATCATCAGTTTATTATTACTAGTATAACTTAAACACTGTCCGCCCGCCGCTGCTGGCCGTGTTTACGACCCTCCCTGCCGTCACCACTCACCAGTATGGAAAGCCGACGATATAAAAAAAACCCGGCTTGTTTCAACATAATATGTGCCATGTGCCGAAGAGTGAGTTGATTTTGAAATAATCGACAGTTACAACTCAAACTCACAGAAACTATGAATTAAATCAAACTCATAACTCACACTCTTTAAGGTGAGTTAACTCAAACTCATAAATCACAGCAAGTGAGTTAATTCGTGAGTTTCAACTCATCTGAGTTAACTCATACCCAACGCTGTACATAGCATGGCTTGTACGCGTAAATTGTAAACAAGTGAACAAACCGTAAAGAAGTCGAATAGTAAAATGCCCCGTAGTCCAAGATCTTGAAATTAATTCGTGCAATAATGGAAATCAAGTTAAAAGCAATTTATTAAACTATTCAATTAAAATTCATTCATTCGTCATATTTTAAAGACGAGACTAACGCTTTGTGCAGAGAAAGGCATACCTCATAGCTGAAGGTGTTAGGCAGAGTTATAAAAATTGTGAGGCTGTACAGTCAGTACCAGTGGCGGCGATCTTGTTTGACAGGTGAGGGGGACATTTTTGAACTGATCTGGTCAAAAAAGAGTTTTGAACTGATTTGGTCAAAAAAAGGTAACAAAATATATCGCCGTGAACTGATCTGGTCAAAAAAAGGTACAATATTTGATGACCTTTTAGGTGTTTCTTCAAACTGCGGGGGTCCGATGCATGGCGTGTCCCCTCACTGTTAAAGGTGGGGTCTTGTCCCCCTCGACTCCCTCCATGATCGCCGTCCATGGTCAGTACAGATGACTCGAGATGAATCATTGCTAGCGGTCGATGAATAATGCCGATGACCTCATTGCTAAAGAAGGCTTTGATGTCTCAACACACTAATCTCAATTCTGGTGCCACGGATTTTCCTCTTCTTAGTAATACACTGAGAACGTGACCATTATAGGCATGCGCGTATAATAGGACACGGACGTTGCGAAATTGGACATGTTCCTTAGTTTAGCCAAAGTTTGAATTTAGTTCTAGCTGACCCGGTAAAGCTAATTATAGAGTATTATATTACAGTTAGACAGTATCTAGTTTATTCAACTACCACACGACTGTGTGTAAGACTGGGAATGTCCCCGAGTAGGAGTGTTGAATGGTAGCTACCCAGAGGTGATCTGAATGACTGAACTAATCCTTTGGCCACTGTTACGCCTAGATATGTTTTTCTGTATAACTATGTTGCTCTTGTGTGCCTCCACTGCCTGTGAAGTTGACGAGCGATTCATCACAACAACCTTAAATCGGAACTTCTTTACACTGTATTCATTGTGTTCTTCCTGTTCCGTTTCCGGATCGTCTCGTTCACATCAACGCCATACGCATGCGCACACAATGAACGAATAATGTGACGTAATATTCAATTTACATGGCGCTCTTAATGCAATTTGAATGACTGTTACTATCGGGGCTTTACGAGACTCCTAACATGGGTAGCCAAGGGTCGGCAAAAGTATAAATTGGTGGTTGGACGACGGGAGATATCCGGTGGCTGCGTGCGTGATTGGCATCTGAGATTTCGATCATGTATGCCTTTACGTGCGAAGTTTTTACATAGCGTCCTAACAATCTTGACACTGGTTGTCTTGTCCTTGCCTAGTGAGCACTCAGACTATAGCTGGTCCCACCGTCTGGAACTTTGCTGCTTTCTTTCGTTTACAGCTTATTGTTCTTATTAAGCTTAGGCTATGTTTGACTCTTAGGTGAAAAGTTACAGTTCCACTCTATACTACCCAAGGCGTGTCATTTTTCAAGTTGCCAGGTCTATATGCGCCTCAAAACTTTGTAACCGATTTTAGCAGCCTCTTTTATAAGCAGGAAGTACCTAATTATTCTAGATTCAGAGTATATCTTGTTTATATTGAACAGAGTTAAAAAAGTGGTCGAGCCAAGAGGAATTCTTGTTGAAAAGCACGAATCTGAGCGTGACTACGGCAAGACGTTCAGTGTATAGAGCATTATCTTCGCCTGTTTAGGATCACCTAATAAATAAATTTACAAATTTAATGCCGTCTTCGGAAGTCATCTTCTGGAAAAGTAATATCCAATGAAACGGTCAGCAGAGTCTATGGCTTTCAGAAGAGATTACCTGAAGCTGTGGAAGCTCAACTTAGCCTATATAGTATATATACCATAATAAAATGGTCGTGATGATTAATCAGTTTTATTATACTGGTTTCTATAAAGCGAAATTTTTCTTCGCTGTGCTGTCAGTCTGAATGACCCTGCAGCGCCATGCATCATTTTGTGTAAGTCCTGTCACAGTGGCCGTATTATGTAGAGTTGTAGACCGTGCTATATAGTTAGGAAGACATGCCGACCTCTTGATGCGAACGTAACAGTTCGTCTGGGACGTTCTTATGCAGGCCAGCAAGTTTCTCAAATTAAGAAATGCAACGAAATCATACCCTCAGCATTTTTGAATAATAAATAAATAATATGTCAGTCAAACAGTGTACCAACCAACCATCACACCAACCAACCAGCGAGTCAATGAGCGAGTCAGCTAATGAGTCGGTCGGTCAGTCAATGAGTCAGTCAATGAGTCAGTCAATGAGTCAGTGAGTCAGTGAGTCAGTCAGTGAGTGAGTGAGTCAGTGAGTCAGTGAGTCAGTCAGTGAGTCAGTCAGTGAGTCAGTCAGTGAGTCAGTGAGTGAGTCAATGAGCGAGTCAGCTAATGAGTCGGTCGGTCAGTCGGTCAGTCAATGAGTCAGTCAATGAGTCAGGCAATGAGTCAGTGAGTCAGTGAGTCAGTGAGTCAGTGAGTCAGTCAGTGAGTCAGTGAGTCAGTGAGTCAGTGAGTCAGTGAGTGAGTGAGTGAGTGAGTGAGTGAGTGACTCAGTGAGTGAGTGAGTGAGTGAGTGAGTGAGTGAGTGAGTGAGTGAGTGAGTGAGTGAGTGAGTGAGTGAGTGAGTGAGTGAGTGAGTGAGTGAGTGAGTGAGTGAGTGAGTGAGTGAGTGAGTGAGTGAGTGAGTGAGTGAGTGAGTGAGTGAGTGAGTGAGTGAGTGAGTGAGTGAGTGAGTGAGTGAGTGAGTGAGTGAGTGAGTGAGTGAGTGAGTGAGTGAGTCAGTCAGTCAGTCAGTCAGTCAGTCAGTCAGTCAGTCAGTCAGTCAGTCAGTCAGTCAGTCAGTCAGTCAGTCAGTCAGTCAGTCAGTCAGTCAGTCAGTCAGTCAGTCAGTCGTATGGTCGACGAGTCAATCGGTCAGCACTTACCGAATGCCTGTTCCCTCTTGCGTTCCATGTGTTCCATCTGGATGCGGTCCTTAACCTGTTGCTGGAGGGCCTGGAGATCGACGCCAATAAGACGAGTCTTGGAGTTAAAGATGCGACTCTTCCTTTTCTCCTCCTCGCTCCTTCGGCGCTCAATGGCCGCCGCCTCCTTCAGGTCCACCGGAATGTCCAACTTATGCATCTCGGCTTCTTAATTTGCCCTTGATCAATCAATCAATCAATCAAAATGATTTTATTGTTCACCATAAACATATAGGCATGAAAATAACAAGTACAAGTTACATGCAGTGACAATGGGAGTACCCAAAGGAACGAACCTTTCCGCTAATAGGGCCCCCTAGTTACAATAAATCATTACAACCAGTGGAGCAGTTTGTTAAGTGTCGTATCCATTATTATTTATAGCATTAGCAAGACAAAACAAAACAAAACAAAACCCACCCCCTCAATCCCAATTGTCAAGCATTGTGTGCCTAAACAATGAGTATGGCCTATAATCAAACCACTTCAGACCAGCTCTAAAATTTTTTAAGATCAAATCAATCAGTATAATTGTTCCATAAGCAATATAAACACAGTCCACAGACCTTTTTAATTAACGTAGGCTATATGACTATTGATCTAAACAGGAATCCGAATGCAGTCTCTTGGTCTCAGCCCTGTTAAAAGTCACACTAAAACACTTCGCTGGAAATATTACTTGTTATAACGCGGAAAAACGATTTTGAAACGAGGAATTTGCATCGGCTGTTTGATGACGTCATTTATGAATCGCGCGCTTCCCTCAAATGGAATAGAGGTAAAACGCATCAGATCGGATATGAATAATCTGACAGTTGATATTACTTTTAAAGGCTATATATAATATTATATTCGTTTATTAAGAAAGACAGTTGACATAACGCAACAGTGTACAATGGCAATAGGCCTATAACAAGAAGGTTCAGTACGTACAAAAATTAAATAAAGAGCTAAAGTAAGACAAAAATAAAAGGAACGATTAGACATAATGACAAAAAGGAGGAATTGACTAATGACAAAATAGTAGGATAATTTAAAGGGGATTCTGAAGTACCAGCTATGAAGTGGATGGTATGCTAGTAAATATCCTTAAACATCAATCTAGGGAGGAAATTTTTATTGTCCTTAGGAGGCAGAGCAAAGGAGTGTTTTTGTATTGTATTGTATTAATGGAGAATGTTTATCATGACGATCGTTAGAGCTCCAAGAGTTGACAGCACAAGGTGACAAGGTGATTGTATTGTATATAGAAATTTATAAAGCGCCTCTCGCAGAATAGCCGTTCAGAGGTGCTCTCAGCACAGAAGCCCCGGGAAAACAGAAATGTGTTTAGGGACGCGAGACCGAAGAGGAAAAGCCAGTTATTACTTACAACCATCATTATCATCGGCATCATCATCATCATCATAATCATGTTAATTATTGTTTTTTTTAAATTTATTTTTCTACATGAAGTCAGTTCATTACCTCAGGAGATAAAATTGTCCGAAGACAGTTAATAACAACTGTTAGACCCCCTATTGTTTTTAATAGCGTATAATAATAATACACTCAAGCGCATATGAATTATAAATAGGCTATAAGACTACACCTAATCATGCACTTACATGTGTGTCATCGTCTTCATAAAGTAGGTCGGATATGACGCGATATCAGCTTATAACTTTCGATGCATAAATCGGAAGTCAACCAAGCTATTTTGTCCGTCGTTTGAATAATTCAACTAATGCCGTTTACCTGCTTTTCCCTCGCATCCCTTGCATCGATGGATACCATGACGGCTACGAGAGTCATAATGATGATGATGACGACGAAGATGATGACCATGACGACGACGATAACAAAGATGATGATGATGTTGATGATGATGATGATGATGATGATGTTGATGATGATGATGATTATGATGATGATGATTATGATGATGATGATGATGATGATGATGATGATGATGATGATGATGATGATGATGATGATGACGTTGATTAAGGTAATGGCAGAGAAGGAAACAAAAGGTGTGTATTAAGAAGGAGAAAGAAGAGGAGGTATAAACCGAGGAGAATGATGGGAGAATGATGATGAGGAAGAGGAGGAGGATGACGTGGAGGAGGAGAAGGAGGAGTAAGAGGATCAGCAGGAGAAGGAGGAGGAGGAGAAGGACGAGAACAAAATGCACCGAATGCGCCCCCAAGCGGCCATCTTTATAATTGCGACCTAGCGAATTACAGTCTAAACGAAAGGGTCGCTGTGCTGATATATTTATCACCATTTCGCTTAGACACACATAAAAAATTATATGTATAATGCACCAATCTGCGGTTGAGACGTTACGTAACGATGCACGCAAAGCAGGTCGATCAATTTAAGTCATTACTGTTAAGGAGGCGACGAGTCATTATACGAGACCGTGTGTAAGCCGAGGCCGAGAAAGTCAAGTTCATCGCAAATACAGTTTAGAGCTCATCGATGTGAATTCGAGAGCGAATAATAATAGGTCAATAATTTAGGCGTTCGTAGGCACATTTGAATGAATATTTGAATAGTGATTTTAGGATGAATGGTAAATTGTTTGAATTCTGAATCGATTACATGACCAAACATCCAAATCACTTATCGATCAATTGATTAATCAATTGAATGATTGATTGACACCGATCGGTCTTATAACGCTTTCTTGTATAATTCCGCTGCAGATGGATGCGTCTCCATTGACGCCCATCATTTCTTCTTCTCGTCACCAATCAAGACTCTTTCCTGTCTGCTTAGCGACCTTTCGCAAGAAGAGCAGAGTGGGTGGACCTGTGTGTATGTTAGTCGACTATTTTTGTAACTATTTTAAAAGTAGATAGTCGCGAAACAAAGGGAATGCTCAACCAATTGAAGAGTCCCAGTTTCTTAACGCTCTCCCTCAGTGCCGTATTTAGACCTGGTGAGATCCTAAGCTTTATGAAGCTTGGAAGGCCCTTGTTAAGAAATTACACCAGAAGGTCACCAGAAGGTCTAACAAAACTTGATAACATATATGCCTTTTAATTATTTAATAGCATGAACGGGTGCTACGTTCAATCTATCGCAAGTAAAGCCCTGCGCCGGTCGCGCCCCGCCGCCGCCGCCGACTTTTGTTTGTCGGCGCGCCGCCGCCGACAATCTGTCGGCGCGCCGCCGATGCCAGTTTGATATGCTTAATTGTTATTGTTGTATTTTTCATGTTTTGCATGATTTCGCGATAAATTGTTACTTGGTGCGAAATGTAAGTGGACATCTTGTACCTTATTACTTTATTTTAATTTTCTGGGTTCCTTTGCGAAACTTGATCGGCAACATGAATTGGTGTCGTCAATGCTATGAGCATATGATATCACCAATTCGTGTTGACTTTTGCAGCTATCATAGTACACATAAGTTCTCTTGCATGCTGGTGATTAATTGTGAAATGGGATGTACTAGTTGACAAGTAAGAAAAACAGGCGAACTAAAATAACTATAAACAAAAGATACAAGAATTTTCTCTGTTGCCGGTCTTACAGTTACTGTGAAAACTTTTATTCTGTGACAAAATAAAATTTCTACACAAGCAGCTTGAGTGTCAGCAATATAAGGTGCTGAAACACGGCTAATTGGCTATCTAACAGTTTTCAAAAGATTAGATGTAAGATAAGCTGATAAGTATATGTGTACGCCTAAATGTTTTTTAAACAAACTATTCTCAAAAATGGCACTTTGATGGGTAGGAACTCGTGTGCTAATGAAGAAGATAAAGAGTGAACATAGCTGATTACAGTGTTTGTTATCTTGCAGTGTTTAATCTAGACGTCTTGGTTCTAGGACAATTCGCCGCAGGACAATTCGGCGCGGACAATTCGGCGCGGACAATTCGTCGTAGGACAATTCGGCGCGGTTAATCAAACTATGAAATGGTAACTGCTTCATTAAGCCACCATAGAAATAAACAGCAACATTTAAAGTGAAATATAATAGTAGATTGTCGAGTTCACCATGATATTTAATATTGAGTTTCAATTGAATATAGATACTCTAATATGATATCCAATAGTTTATAATCTAATACAACTAAATGTTAATACAAAAAAACAATTTGGATAATCCTGTCCGAAATTGTATGAATACAGACACTCTAATATGTAATCTAAAAATTACTAATCTAACACAACTAAATGTTAATACAAAAAAAACAGTTGAATAATCCTGTCCGAAATTGTTTGAATGTGACTAAATCGTGACAATGGGTTAATTTGTTAATCCATTTAATTTATGTTGTGACTGCATCCCCGTAAGTATTCGATGTTCGATTTTCGTAATCCAGCACAACAATAAATCGACGATAGCTATAATCACCTCGCATTGATTAATTATATAAATTTTCCGCGATAACATTTGATATTATATAGGCTAAATTTCCCGCGACGAAATGTCCCGCGCCGAATTGTCCCGCGCCGAATTGTCCTGCGCCGATTTGTCCGCGCCGAATTGTCCTGCGACGAATTGTCCTGCGCCGAATTGTCCTGCGCCGAATTGTCCTGCGACGAATTGTCCTGCGCCGAATTGTCCTGCGCCGAATTGTCCGGTCACCAGACGTCTTTGGCGGGAATTACCCCCCCCCCAGGATTAAAGTTTTCCCCCAGAGCTCAGCAATATTGTAAGGTAGAGACCATTGTTGGGGGAAATTCCCCCCACCCCAGGGTACATGAATTCCTAAGAAAAGGTCATCAAAGGTTTAAGTGTGCGAAAAAGTAAGTAAAAATGGGATGAATGCCAAAAAAGAGGTCATCACCTTTTTTCGAAGATGAAAATTGCCGAAATTTTTTGGACGTAGTAACATTTTCAAAAAAGGTCGCCCTTCTTGTTCCCCCCGAGAAACCTTGTTTCCCCCCCCCCTCAGAACAGGGGTACTAGATGAAACACTGGTTATCTTGATACTAAGAATGCATCGTCTTTCTGACCATATTCATTTTCCTTGTACTCTGATGATCTTGTCTTTGTGCATGATGCACACAGTCTTTTTTAAAGTGATATCTTGATACAAGTAGCCATTGTTTTGATACTTCTGTTCCTGTTGCCATTTCCTCAATACCTTGACAACAAAAGCAATATGCAATGCATGGCTTGTTGTGTACTACAGTATTCCCCATTGGCAGTGCTTTTTTTCTAGAAAAAAAAGGTTCCGGAACGGAACAATAGGTTCCGGAACGCAACAATTATGGGCGGGCTAAAATCACGAGAAAAATTGGATTGGGGGTTGGTAGGGGTCTCAATAAACACTGAAAACAGTTCAAAGACACTTAGATTAAATTAAAATAAGTAAATTATTGTTTTTTTTATTAAAATAAATAAATTATTTTTTAGTAGCTGAAAAAGGTGCCGGAACGCCGTTCCGGCTGAAAAAAAGCACTGCCCATTGGTAAATTCATTGAAAATTAACAGAGGTGAGGCCGCTCGGCCATTGTATTACGATAGGAAAACGTATATATTTACATTTCTCTTCATGGCTTGACAACAGCCTCTCTCACTGGGAGGATGCTGTTATCCGGCATCTGCCATGTGACTTGGAGTGTAGGTCTATACTGTATCAGTGTATATGCAAGTGTATTCGTGCAATATGCAAATGCATGTTGCGTCATTTGATTACAATTTGCCAATACTTAGGATGTTCATATTTGTAAATCAAATGTCTGAAGGCGTCTTTTTCTCAGTCCCTTTGTATGTAGCTGAGCCTCAGTGTGATGGAGTGGCTTTAGAGAACTTGCCCTTTGACTGGTCACAGAACCAACGGATGTTCAACTCTCATAGTGACTCATGCTTCTAACTTGGGCACGCCGCGCCGCGCCGACGCCGACATTTCGTGGGCGCCGCCGCCGCCGATTTTTGTTCGACGGTGCGCCGCCGCCGCCGACCCAAAATAACCGGCGCGCCGCCGCCGACACTATGACGTCGGCGCAGGGCTCTAATCGCAAGACAGTTCAGTGTCGCAAAGAATTTTACCACTCATATTTTTTATCCGCTCCGCATATTTGGTGCCACTCAGGTGAGATGGAATTTGCTACTGAAGCTGTTTAAAAAGGTTCTATATAGTACATATAACAGTTTTAAAAGCCCCCACACAAAATTCTGCACTTTATAGGCCCCTGCGGATTGTGAAGCCTAGGCTGTAGCTCTTTTAGCTTATGTCTAAATCCGGCACTGCTCTTCCTCCAGTAAAAGTAGCAACCGATTGACTTGTAACTGTGTTTTCCCTAAACAACATTGAAATCGTAGTTTATTAGACGGCAATTGTGATCGGTGTGCTAAGCCTCTTTGCACAGATACGATTTGTTTTACACATGCACCGTAGACGTGATTTCTCAGCTGCCACTGTTCTCCAACCTCATAAATTATATAGGCCTACTCGATTGCTACTGATGCTGTTCCTACTACAAGGTATTGTTAAGAATATCCCAGTTGCTGATTTGGCCATCACCGTCTCAAGTATTACAAACACAACTAGTACTATTCATCCCCGTTGGTATACTATTGCTGCAGCAATCTTAACAGTTTATTAGCAATAGTAGCAGCGATGACGGTCGTAGAGCAATAGTATATTAAATTATTATTAATCCTACATCATGGTTGGTCTTTATCGTTGCAGCATCAAACGCCGCAAACAATATCTCCCTCGCTTGGTATACTGCTGCCTCTCCTACGTGTGTGGTGGCTATCGAGGAGACTCCGCACGACTGTTGCTATAACTACGAGAGGTGCTACAGAAGGTAGCAGCATCGCCGTAGCCAACTGCCTCTCGTGCGCTGATTGGCTTGGGGTCTGCGCTGTCGCTGTTGTTGCTGCTGTTGCTGGTCGCTTAAAACGGACCGTGGACATCGACCGGAAGGAAGTTGGACTCGACAACGCCCGACGAACACTTCCGGTCGATCAGCAGAAGAAACGAAGTCGAAACGAGTTCGAAACGAGGCGTCCTTAGCTGCTGAGAAGAGGAATCGGGACACGACAAAAACATGGTATCAGTTCCTCGTTTACTATCGCTATCACCTTCATCATCTAATTTAGAGACATTCCGATTGACAACCTTCTCCATGACAGCCACTTTCATTTAGCCCGCACTGGGTCAGTAGCAGGTAACCATACTGTCCACCAGTGGCACAATTCGTGACCACTACATGGGTCAGAGTGACCGTGGATGTCTCGTTTGGAGCTTAGATAGAACCAGCGTGGGAATTGTAGGAAAATGACTGGGGGGAGGGGAGTTGAACATTTTATCCGTATTTTGCAAACTGATGTTAACGAATTGAAAGCAGTTGATTTCAACACTGGCAGTTTTGCAAGTCAGATTCGAATCAAAATCAATTTCTTTATTGAGAAACTTCAAAAATGCATACATGATACACCATGGAAATGTCTTTTCTTTGTCAGAGACTTAGAGTCATATAATGCACAACTGAGGGCGTTGGAAACAACCCCCTTGGGGTGTGCAATGAAGACTTAACTGTGGGGTCCTAAAAAAGACTAGGGGTTGAACCCTCCGACATTTCCCACCCTGGATAAAACCAGCCGATCTCTTTATAAGACGATCCATCAGATGGTGGCCTAAAGACTGAAAAAGACACGACAAAAAGATAAGATTCATCGTCGTCGTCGTCATCATCATCGCAGTCGTCGTCGTCATCATCGCCGTCGTCATCATTGGCGAGATTTAAGACGAAGACGACGACGACGATATGGCTTTCCATAAATTAATTGCAAATGCAATTGTAGTCGATCCTCGTTTTGAGTTTCTTTCGGAAGCTTATCGTACATAATACACACATACATGAATACTTAAATAGGCCTAAATGTCTGTATAGACATACGTCTGATAGGCCACATAAATACTTAGCGCAAGTCATCGTTACAGAAGTGTTTCGATCAGTCAGAACTGTAACAGCTGTTCGTTTTCTAAACTCTAGCTGGACTGTATACATAGCATGCGAATATCGCATTGAGCTTTGTCTACTTTCCAAGCGTCTAATTCGCAAGATGCGGTTGAAGACCGTTTTTTCGATCGTTGTCTGATGTAACCAGGTCAGGAGCACCTCTGATGAGTTTTCTTGAAGAGGCGCTGTATAAATAGGCATTTAATTACAATTACAATTTTGCGTAATGAAAGGTGCCATTGTCTTCGTGTTCTCCACTTGACCAGATGAGCAAATCCGCAGAGCTTGCATCTAAATGAAGACACGGTTTTAAAAAACCAGTTCATTGCTAGGGTCGCTCTGTCTGTGTATATATACACACATATATATATTTATGTATATTATACGTACATGAACATATATTGTACAGGCCATATATAGGTATATATAAACGTTATCTGGATTTAGCAATAATGAGAAAAATTGCTTTATAAGGACTGGTTCATCTTGATTATAGACAACTGCGTGTTCTCTCTCTCCATCGTATTTCTCCCAGTTCTCCCATCTCCCATTCTCTCTCTCTCTCTCTCTCTCTCTCTCTCTCTCTCTCTCTCTCTCTCTCTCTCTCTCTCTCTCTCTCTCTCTCTCTCTCTCTCTCTCTCTGCATCGTTAGATAGTAAGCAGAGCGTTTGATTGTAAGACTCAATCATCGTTTTGGCGAATTGCACATCTGACGGTCGACCGACGGTCACGCATTTCGCCGATTCGCGTCACCACCGCCGACCACCAGAGGGCTACGCGGCAATAATTAACGAAGACACACAATGAGACACTACTGTGTGCTATCGATGCGCTGATGCATTAGACACCCTCTACCCGAGACACATAGACACAGAGATACGGAGAAAGAGACAGACAGACAGACAGACTGATGCTGAATGCCAGGAAACGTTTTGGGCGCCGGCGCATAGGCATACACTGATTTAGGGGATAATAGGGAAAACGTTCGCTGCTGAGTCAACAGTTCATCTGCTGTGAGGAAGGCCGTGGATTTGCATTTCCGGTGGAGAATAAAACGATCCTTCAGGTGGTTGTCAGCGCCGACGCGGAACGAGTGTCTTGACCAATGGATGGACAGATGGACGGATGGACAGATGGACGGACGGACAGAGACACGATTGGACGCAGACGGAGATGGGGGAGGGAGGGGTTTGATATGCCAGGCGGAAATCTAAACGCCGGCGTAAGACTATGACCGCGAAGGATTCGTTCGATGGCCAATAAGAGGATTTAGAGATCAGTTGCGAGTATTATAGTTCTTGCGGGTTTTCGTTTTTCTCTCTCCAGTATATACGCAAGACGCACTTGGAATCCACTGATGTAGCGCATGAGTTTCGTTCCTGAAATGCTAAGGTCAACGTTGGATCTGAAAGCCAACTGAACACAAGAGAAGTGCTTTCTCGAAAGTCAATTGTGATGATTTATTGATCCACGCATACTTACTTCAGTCGTAATCTTATAGTTCGACTGGTTTCGTCTGGTTGTCTATAGTTTCGGCAAACCGATAATGAATGCAATGTTGGGCGAGAAATGTGAAAATGCTTTACTGTAACTATATTTGTAATAGCCAATTTCTATAGCGCCGCTTTACCAGAAACAAGAGGTACTGTTTATGTTAGCGCGGAATGCTTTGTGTAAATGTAAACGTTTTTATACAGCGACCTACATGGCCTCGACCCTGCTCACTTTCAATTATTTGATCAGGTGAGATCTTTCACCACCCACTGCCCGTTTGAGTAGACATCGTTTAAGGTTCCCGTGTACGTAACGTGCTAACCCGAGATTTAAATCTCTGAAAAAAAAACAACATCGGTAGGCGAACAGAGATCCGCACGCTCTCTAACACAGATAACTGAATTTACATATGCAAATTCTATTACTCATATTATTTGGCTTCAGGCATTCATTCTGTTAAATGGCTTGTAAAAAGCCATTATCGACTCACGTTATCTAAAAGTCAAGATTGTCCAGTTAAAACATTCATTTATAAACATCACACGCCAAATTGCTGCGGTGTCTACAGACTACACAGCAGCAATTTGACGTGTGATGTGTATGCAACAACAATGCGCTGAATTTTTATTTAGACTAGCAAACGAAACTCTGCAGTTGTCGATGACTAAACGTCATATTGAATTTTTACATTAGTAAAATTTTAAAATCTAAGTTATTTGCCAGTTTCAGTTCACTGTATTGTCCTGCAGTTGTGTGAAACAACTTTATTCTTGCAACGATCTAAGAAAGTTTTAGCGAACTGGAGGCTGACAGCATGGCATAATTATACAGCATAAACTTCAGAGATGGACGTGTGAACTATCGGGTGAAGTACGTTATGGGGTCATGCTGTTCCCTTGGGTGGAACGAACGGGGTCAGACAGCGCTTCCATTTCACCTCTGAGTCTCGGATTTGACTGAAACCCGATAAGTCATTTGAAATTGACAGTTCTTTATCAAGGCACATAACCAGTCGGGATATATAGGCTGTTCATACTTCTTCAGATGCTGCTGTTCAGTTTAAGCTTCACGTAAATCATCCCTCAAACCTCGTGACCACCAATCGAAGAACAAAAGGGCGATTACGTACCTTATCTTGGCCTCAAATCCAGTCAAAGGAGTATCAAGCGATTATTCATAATCCGATAGAAGAATTAGTTCTACCAGTTGACAAACGCATAATAGACTACATAAACTGTGTGTCCTGAAGTTTGACGCGGCCCGTAATACTGTACCTAGTTACCTGACAGAACTGTGCATTGGCTGCAGCGTCAGCCGCTTGCGTTCAGCCACCCGTGGCGACTTTGTGGTCGGGATGGTTAGGACACGCCTGGCGGACTCTTCGTTTTTTGTGGCCGGACCTAGCGACTGGAACTCATTGCCGCTGGTTATCCGGTCCATGAACTCCCACCCTACCTCTTGCAATCACCTTAAGACGAACCTGTGTCGTGCGGCTTTTCCTTAATACTCTATTTTGCAAGGCGCTGCTGAGCACAGGTTGAGTGGCGCCATAGCATAAACTGTGTGGTGATGATGATGATGATGATGATGATGATGATGATGATGAGGAGGAGGAGGAGGAGGAGGAGGAGGAGGATGACGATGATGATGATGATGATGATGATGATGATGATGATGATGATGATGATGATGATGATGATGATGATGATGATGATGATGATGATGATAAGGAGGAGGAGGAGGATGACGACGATGATGATGATGATGATGATGAGGAGGAGGAGGAGGATGATGAGGATGATGCTGGTTAGGGTCTTTGCTACTAATCGACTCTCGTTTTACTCTTTGTCGGTTAGAAATCACATCTAGACTAAGGAACGCATCTGCGAGGCCATACGTTCGCTATATATAAAAACGTGTAGACCTAAATGTAGCCTACATGTAGGCTACACAACGCTGTCCTTAAATTCATCTGAGATTCAGAGTTATTGATTCTGCTATAGATTATCTGTAAGTTACCGTCAAATTCATAGCTATTTACAAGCACAAAGAATTCAATTATTTTTTCACCTAATTGCCACATTAAATTTTACTTCCAAATCAAGAACGCTCTTGTTGTAGGCATAGCGTGCAACAAACACTTCGGACACCCTAGAGTATTTTATTTGAACGGACGCAATCATGCCATATATGTCAGTCACTGTGGGCGGAGTTTGACGATGCTGACGTCATTGCTTACGTTTTTCTTCTTCGTGCGTCTTGCTGGACGTCGATTCACATGATGTATCGTATAGTAAGATAGACTCTTGGCTGCCAAAGACAAACATTCTGGACACGGACCAACTCTTGAGTTCCCATCTAGCCCTGGAAGTACGTCGACGGTATAATTACACCTAATGAAATAACGCTTGTCAGAGGCCGTCCTCTATATATACTCCCGAAGGAAACGTGGCACAGTTTTATAAGTTTGGCTAGTTTTGAAGTCTGGCCAGAAATTTAGCCAACAACTAATCGATTCTCCGAAAGATATATATGCTCCTTTCCGATGACTTGATTTGTATTCTATGTTTTTTTTAGGTGCAAGTAGTTAGTTATTTATTCGAGAAGTTCCGTTGACTGTAACTACTTTATACTAGAATGATGGATTTTTTAAATCTCAGAAACTTACTTCAGAGAGTTAGTCGATATTGAAGTATGATTCCTGCAGGACCCAGCATTTAATTACTTAACAATAAATTAAATTCATCAACGGATTCCCATTCGCTCCTTCTCTGATGAAATTATTCATTGGCGGTGAGTCAATAAAAACCCAGGCACCAATTCCTTTTGAGTTTCTTACTCCCTTTAAGAATCCTTCAACCCTTCTATCCAAAGCCTTCTGTCCAATCTGTCTTTGCACGTCGTCTTCACCTGCCTGCATGTCTGTCGTTTTGTCTGTCTGTCTGTCTGTCTGTCTGTCTGTCTGTCTGTCTGTCTGTCTGTCTGTCTGTCTGTCTGTCTGTCTGTCTGTCTGTCTGTCTGTCTGTCTGTCTGTCTGTCTGTCTGTCTGTATCCTCAGTCTGCTTTCGACCTCCTTGTGCTGCTTTCGTGCTTTTCTAGCACCATCGCCAGTTCTAACTGCTCACCATCTGTATATTTCTGTCTCATTCTTTCTCACTGTGTTGCTCTCTTTCTCTGCTTCTTCAGCTGTCTCGATGTTTGTGGCGGTGACTTTCTCTCACGTATAGTTTCAGTGGCTGTCTCTGTCCTGGTATATGTCCCTTTGTGTCTGTTTGTCAATAGGCCTACGTCTCTCTCACTATTGGAATAATAATCAAATTTTTTACGCGAAAGCGGGCAACGGGGCCTACGCAGATCAGGACCATTTGTAGATTACTTGTCGCCTGAAGTCAGTATGAATGCGACAATTATACGAAACTGATATATAGAGCAATGACAGAGACGGAGGACATGGGATCGAACGCAGGACACGACGTTACCGATTCAAACACTATTGATTAGGAAACTTTATATAACTTTCCCTCCTTCATTTGTCCAGTCGTTCGCTAACTCCTTCGCTCGTTTTTCGTTCTTTTTTGTTCGATTGTTCATTCATTCATTCATTCATTCATTCATTCATTCATTCATTCATTCAATCTTTCTTTCACTCATTCGTTTATGACTGATACGAATTGGCTAATTAAGTTGAGCATGACTGACTGACGCAGCACAATCCAGTATAAACCAGTTAAAGTGCTTTTTCATCTTATATATATATATAAAGTAGTATATATAATTATATATATACATGACTGTACATAAAACGTTAACACACAGAGACCTGCGATCAGTGTCTCTCTCTCGTTATATATATATATATATATATATATGTATATATATATACAATTATATATATACAATTATATATATATATACAATTATATATATACAATTATATATATATATATATATAGAGAGACTGATCGACTGATATATATAATTATATATATATAGAGAGAGAGACTGATCGACTGATATATGACTGTTACAGTACATAATTATAACGTTAACATACAGAGACCTACGATCAGGTATATATATATTATATATAAATATATATATATATATATATATATATATATAGAGAGAGAGAGAGAGAGAGAGAGAGAGAGAGAGAGAGAGAGAGAGAGAGAGAGAGAGAGAGAGAGAGAGAGAGAGAGAGAGAGAGAGAGAGAGAGAGAGAGAGAGAGAGAGAGAGAGAGAGAGAGAGAGAGAAAGAGAGAGAGAGAGAGAGAGAGAGAGACTGATCGTAGGTCTCTGTATGTTAACGTTATATGTACTGTAACAGTCATATATAACTAAGATTAACATATATATATGTGTATATATATATATATATATATAGAGAGAATATATATAATGAAGAGGAGTAGCTACTTCGTCGGGTGATTTTCAGTATCCTTACATTTCAAGATATGTGAAATGAGTTCAAAGATATCGTAAGAATAGGACGTAATCTGTTTAAGTATAGCTGCTGCTGCTACTGCTGCTGACGTAGGAGCTCGTGTCGGTCTTCATGTAATTGTTGTGAGGTTAAATGAGGATCACCAGCCATCGACCTTCTGATCCGTGCAGCCTTCGACGTATACCAGTGAACGGGGTTGGACTTCGAGGGTAATTATGATGCCCGCAGATTTATGGCAACTGAATGGTCGCTATGGTAATTGGCGCTCACGCAGAACGAGAGGAATTGTGGAAGGCGTAGGAAGGAACTGGTCCACGGGAGGATGAAGACTGCCGAAGAGAAATGAACTCTTCCGCCGAATTGCATCAATCGCCACCTAGCGGCCGAAGGAAGATCCACTGGCCGAATGCTCATTTGAGGGGAAGTTGTCGATGGGACCAGCACCCGATTGCTGCCGATGTTTCGTCGATCGTTCGATCGATGGGTGGCCCAACAACCGACCGACGATCGATCGCTCGATCGATTGATTGATCGATCACTGGATCGATTGATCGATCGTGCGTTCGATCTCTATAGGAGTCGATGAACCGAAATATGGACGAACAGATGATTTTATGAAAATATTATGTATACACTTGCCTGCGTTTAATTATGCATGCATGTATGTATGTATGTATCATCATCATCATCATCATCATCATCATCATCATCATCATCATCATCATCATCATCATCATCATCATCATCATCATCATCATCATCATCATCATCATCATCATCATCATCACCATTATCACACAGTACTTGCTATGGCGCCACTCAACCTGTGCTCAGCAGCGCCTTGCACAATAGAATACTTAGGTAAGGCCGCACGACAGGTAGGCCTACGTCTTAAGGTGATTGCAAAATGTATACGGTGGGAGTCCATGGACCGGATAACCAGCGACAATAAGTTCCATGCGCTAGGTCCGGCCTAACCGTCCCGGCAACAGAGTCGCCACGGGTGGCTGAATGCAAGCGGCTGTTGCTGCAACGAATGCACAGTTCAGGCAGGTAACCATGTCTGCACCTGGTTACCTGATTTTGACGTTTGACGTGTTACATAATACTGCTATTATGGACCACGTCAAACATCAAGACGCACAGTTTATATATTAGGCGTTTGTCAGTTGGTAGCCAATGCAGTTCCCTCAACAGCGGCGTGGCATGAGCCGAAATGGGTTCTGATAAAATCAGACGAGCAGCGCTGTTCTGGACACGTTGCAGACGCCGACGAACCCCTTCACTGCAGTTCGCGAACAGCGCGTTACAATAGTCCAAGCGCGAAGTTACTTAAACACATGCATGTATGTGCGTATCTATGTATCTACGTATGTATGAATGTATGTATGTATATATAATTACAATAATAATAATAATCTTTGCTTTATTTCAGCGCCTGCTAACCGCTCTGCGCTGTACACTGAACATAGCCTACATATAGTAGAAACGGCAGCCACGCAGGGCGCCTTACATACATGTATACAGTAGAAGCACATGATAACAGCTTTACAGGAGTCGAATATAACTGTTTATACGGCAGCCACCAGGGCGCCAATCACGTCCTACTATTCATTTAACCACCGCCGCCATCTAGCGAGTGGAAGGCTGAATAAACCTTACGGGGTCTACGGGGTTCGATCTTGGTCACTACTGCTCTTCACGCCAGTGTGTTATCCATTACTTTACGGGCCCCGTTTTTTATGTATGTATGCATCTACGCATGTTTGTATGTATTTATGTATGCATGCATGTATTTAGGCCTATCTGCGCATATGTATGCATGTATGTATGTATGTATGTATGTATGCATGTATATATGTATGCATGTATGTGTTATGTAAGTACGTATGTATTATGTGCATAGGTAGGTACGTATGTAAGGAAGATGATCGAACGGATGTGTGAATGTTCGGAAAAAAGAATGGAATGACGAATGGAGTTTAAAGGAACGACAGATTATTATTATTATTCGTTTATTATCGACTCACATTGACAAACCGCAATATGTTACAAATACATTAGTGATGCTAAGTAATAGTAATGTAATGGTGGAGGATTTAGGAGAGGCTGGAAACTTAACAAGTATTGAAAATGTTAAAGTTTTGGATAAATTAAAGTAAAGAAAGAGTTATTTTTATGTGGCATACAGAACTCTTGGGACAAAATTGGAATCGTCCTTGGGGGGGGAGGGTAAAGTCATGCGGTCGAGGACGGAAATTGTACTGTCTACTGTACTGATTGATGGGTATAAGGCAATAAGCGGTTCTTACAGTACGAAAGATGGTAAGGTGAGGGGTACTGTAGAGGGGTATCGGGTGACTGAGTCTGTGGTGACGACAACAGGTGGGGCGGATGGGACAGAGGGCTGGACAGATGGATGGACGGAGGGCTGGACAGAGGACTGGACAGATGGTGCAACCGCGTAATTGAACCAGATGTGTATGAAGAACTGGCGATCGAGATCGGAAGACCATTTCTCGAAACGCGCAGTTGATCAAACTCAGCGAGTGCACCGCGTAGAGTTTATATAGATCGACGGGGTTAATATTGCAGACAGTTAAGGACAAGGAGGAAGAGGAGAAGGAGGACAAGGAGGAAGAGGACGACGACGAGGAATGTCCCTAGCTCTGCGAGATACAAGGAGTGCAGTGGACCTCGTGCCATTTGCCCACTGCAGCGTATTCTGCGCGTGTCGGTCTGGAGGACTCATCGCATCGTCTGGCGTTCGTCTTCCTCCGTTCTGTCTCGTCTTTGTTTGCAGTTCGTGACGGAAGCTAAGGACGCCAGACAATGCAACTTTCCTCGTCTAATTTCGCCACTTTGTGCGCTAATAAACTCATTGCATACGAAGACCCATTCAAGCACTTATGTGCTCACGCCTATGTTTATATGCACACACATATACGTATTCTGTTGGTAATAAGGATATTTCTGATGCAAAGGAAGCACTTAGATGCGTGAGTGCTGATGCTTGTGTATCCTCTGGTGATGGACATTATCGAATAATTGAAATTTGGTCATGCCTGACCTGACATGGATGATGGATCCGACTAATGCACTCGCAAAATAACTCAAAATACTGTCTAAGCTTTAAGAAACGAGTTCTCAGTGCAGAAAAAGCTAACGATGTGCTATGTCATCTCTCTTATTTGTAAGGTGCGCCATCATACACCAATCAGTATTTTGCAACTGAAGCCCATAACGCAGACAAAGTGACTGCTTACTCTATAGCAGTGTAATTTAAGTAAGCGAAAGTGTTGTGTAGTAAGCCAAAGTAAAACAGTAAAACTCTCTGGCTTACAGCAAAACACTTTGGCTTATTGCAAACCATTTTGGTTGCAAGAACATTTTCGTTGGAATATCGTAAGGCAAAGTACAATACCCTTAATCTATATCGTCTACGCTAAGACAGTAAGCCAAAAATGTTTTGATGTAAGCCTAGAAGTTTTGCATTGTTACTCAGTGTTTTGTAGGAGGCTCAGCACAATCACTATGCTTTATTTTCATGTATATGGCTGATTTTTTCCTCGCACCCCAGCCGATAAAACAGAACC
Organism: Allolobophora icterica; assembly: GCA_963556255.1. NCBI lineage: Eukaryota > Metazoa > Annelida > Clitellata > Crassiclitellata > Lumbricidae > Allolobophora > Allolobophora icterica. The sequence continues at coordinate 41,671,542 of OY744605.1, forward strand.
CCACATCTGAATACTCTTATTACCACAGATGTGCGGTAAATGAATTATTACTGCCTCATAGGTCACTGAGGTAGTTGTTTAGACTTAATTTTTCCGATGGTACACACAATTTTTTTCCGATCAGAAACTGCGTTTTGCAAAAAAATTAATAGACTTTTTCCAATACAGCGATGGATTGGCGCAAACAATGCGTAAATATGTAAGTCCTTGGAAGCCAATCTCTCTTCCGATAACCAACAAATCGACAAATCTTCAGTAGACCGCTATCGGTAACCAGCCTTTGTCTTTGGTTGACGAGCTGAATCACCAGAATCCATCTTCAAATCAATTCTTCTACATAGTTTCACCGCTTCGTTCAACTACGAGAAGAAATCGAAGAACGATTAAAATCTCGTTAGCTCAGTTGTTGATCTAATTATAACAACAGTTACTTCGTACGGAACATCAACCAACCGCCTTCGAAGTAGTTAATTAATGCCATCACTGATAAATTTCTATTTTCTGTAAAACGTCTACGAAATTCACCCTTTAAATGTAAGAAATTGGACCAGTTCAGCCTTGAAATGTAGGTCATGTTTTAACGTAACGGGGTAATTGGTATGTGGCTGCCATACAATGCGACGCTGTCATGCACTCTGCTGAGAGGCCAAACGACAATCTCAGAGAAAGCGCGTATAAATCATAGACGACGACTCATCCATAACTCATAATCCTTGCCTTTCTTCTTTCTACGTCCGTCCTTTTCTTCATTTTCGCCGTTTTACCTTCACTTTTCTGCGTAGACGGAGACCGATAAGCCTACTGTATGGTATATCTGTCGTATGACTGTAATGGATGGCTCGATGCGTTGGAATTTTGAACTTTGTTCAATATTCACTTAAACATTTAAAACTCAAGGAGAATGTCTTTCCTAAACGTAGTCAGTAGGTTTTTGTCGTATTGTCTTCGCTAACTGATTAAATGCGATGAATTTCGCATCTGAATTCATCAAGACTGCGACAGTTGATGACGATCATTACACACAGCAAAAACAATAATACAGATGTAAATCTAAGTGACTAACAATACAGAGATAACGTGCATATGTTCAGGAGCTTAACTTTGCCTCACAAAGGGGTGTGACAAATCCCCTCCTCCCCTCTATAAAAGTAGTGATGACTGGACACCATCGTCACAATACAAAGTTATGCCTATGCTTATATGCACCCGGACGCCTTACAATAAATTTTTCTTGAATGATTGCAGCTCTCCTGTACAATTTAGCCTTTAATCCTTCAACGCCGACAGTGTACTAAAATCGAGTGAATTATGTTAAAATATGCTAGGACACGTTTTTTAATGAATCATGGTGTAATAATGTCCGCTAGGGGCAGGCGCGTGGTATAGTCACAGACTTAAAGTGATTCCACAAGGACAGCGACAAATGTTCGTCTTAACCCTGTTAGCAACGAGAGTGTACTAAAAGCGACTGGGAAACCAATGCAGCTCGTCGTTAAAATGGTAATCATAGACACAGATAAATACGAAGGTACTTTTTAAGCCGAAAGTAATTTACGTAAACTAGTCGTTTGAGACAAATCCGTCCGCTGTAGACGTATAGCCAATCTATATGTGTTTGCTTTATAATATTGAAATTATTTCTATACTCAGTAAAGCTAGACTTAAATCATCATCAAACATAACCATCCAATCCCTATGCTATAACAAGCAAATGGGCCGAAGAAAGCAAAAAACTAGGTCTAAGTGATTTACGAAGATATAGGCCCTACATAACTTATGTTTTATAAGCTTTAGTTACTTAAGTCCAGTTTTATCGCCGTGGTTGGGCTGGGAGCGCTTCTGAGCAGGTAACTTGAGGAGGCGCTATATTAAATTTTCAAAATGAATGAATGAATAACGGTCCCTCATGAAATACCTGCATGAGCAAGTATACCGGCGCAAGGCGCGCATATGTTTGTATACCACATGTTTACGTAATTGTATTTCCATAATTGTTACTGTAGTCGTAAAAAATTATAAGCCTTTATTTAACTCTCTTTGCATGAGATGAGCCTACACTCTTCGGAGACGCTTCATAATGAAATTTCATATTTAGCGATATAATTGACAATATCATTACGTTGAAAATGATGTGGTATAAGCTTAGTGTGACTTAGAGCGACCAACTTCCAACTTATTCGAGGACCTTGAGAAGAAGTAATCGGCGCTGCCTAAGTTGCGCACTGCTCGCGTCTCGTCTGCTAGTCGCCACCGAATGACGTCTCTATTCATCTGGACATCGTCAGTTCCGCACATACATTCAGTGCGACCATCTTTCATTCAATTAGACTCGACAAGAAATCGATTATTCACTCGGAGATTTTCATAAACAACAATCGCTGGCGTCTTTGGTCGGGCGCGACGAACGGAATCTCGGTGCTAATTCAACAAAGACAATGACGAATGAACGGTCTTAAACGCCCGCCTCCTTCTCTCCCTCCTCTTCTTCCTCCTCTTCCTCCTCCTCCTCTTCCTCTGTCATCACAGCTCTCGTCATCATCGCCGCCTGCCTGTCCGCTCGCCCGCCCGCCCGCTCGCTCGCCCGTCCGACTGCCCATCCGCGTGAGGTGAGCTCCCTCTGAACAACTGGCTCTTACCGCAGCCGCCGTATACATATCGCAGAAGCCACTGAAGCGCGTAGCAGCAGATTCGTAACATATCCGTAAATAGCTGCCGCTTATGTATGCATGAAGACAGTCGGTTCAAACTGAAATATATCATTCCCAGCTATTCTACCAATCTGAAACTGCATGGCGATCACTTGGATCTTCATGTGTCCAATGCTGACCAACGGTTCAAGTTTGAATGTAGGTTTAGGTTTGAATGTAAGTTTAAGTTTGCAACATTTTCTCTGTATGATATAATACAATTGCAGCAACTTGTCCGAAGCCGCTACGCAGTGGCTTGAGATAGTTTCGAACCTGCGACCCTCTAGTTACACGGCACAGAACATACCGCTACACCATCGCCTTCCATAAGTAAAAGTAAAAGTACTCGTCACAAAGTTTACTTTCGTAAAAGTAAAAAGGTATCCTTGCAAAGTTGCAAATAATGCTTCTGAAGTAAAAAGTAGAAGTACTGAGTCCATGGCCGTCCGCAGGATTATTTCTGTTTAGGGGGCGCAAAAATTTTCTAGGAGGGCAAAGCTTTTGTAGGGAGGAGCAAAATGACGTTTCTTACAGAGAATAGCTGACTTACCTAAATAATTGTGTTTTTAGCATTGAAAATCGTGTTGGAACTGTTGGAATAATCCTAATAATCAAAAGATTTTATTTTTGTAAAATATTTTCAAAATCCAGGGGTGGCCATGACTGAGTCCATGGTTTGTATAATTCGATTCACCTACTTACTTTCAAGAAGACTAAATTCTAAATATGCTTGTCATTCAATTGATTGTTTTTGTGAATCGTTGTTAAACCGACACAGCTAAAAAGGTGGGATATGCGACCAGAGAGAAAAAGAGCAAATAATACATTATACATTTACAGAAAAGAGCCATTTATTATCCTCCTTTCCGATGCATGTTTGGATTTAAGATTTTGTTAGAGATGCTAAGCAAAGCTTTAGGCCAACAGTCATCCTCTCTACTTAACTTTGTAGCATGGGTGTACGCCCTTGGAATCCTCAGATCCCAAGATAGCAAAGGCAACGACGCGTGCGCACATAATGTACCCTTCTTCAGCATGGTGTGGATAGAGCAAATTAGACAACTTAATCAACCTTCGGAGTTCAGGGACGCTGATGATCTTGCTACTACGGCCGTTGACGCACCATTTCAGGCTATCTGTAACAACCCAGATCATGTTTTCCGGAGACTCTTTCCACCCTCCCGGCACAACAAGTACACCAACTACGTCCTAGATTGCACAGCTTCATTCTGCCACAAAAGGATGATCGAAACTTTATAGCCCGGTCTCTATGTACAAGCATCATATTAACTCCCGCCTACCCTGAAAGATCTTAAGCCAATATCTCCATACATAGTCCAATTAATCACTAATAACATATTATGGATCATTGTGAACATGTTGCGTCTATGACAACCTCTACTGAAGAATAAACGAAACTGAAATTGGTTTGCGTTATGATATGAAGTAGAAAATGCTCGATCATCGTAGTCTGTTTTAGTCAATGAACAGCACCAGCAGCATGTACGCTTTGGTGGTTCGTGTTATCGTAAACCTTTGTGACAGGTAACCAATCAGTATTAGTCGAGGATTCTCAGCATTCAGATTTCATTTCATCTCATTCACCTGACTGCGGATCTGTTCTTTGTTGGCCTGCTTTGTACGGACGAAGTTAGTTCTCTGTTGTATGTGTCATCTGGCTGATGAATTGTTTTAAATGTACTATTTATGCAGATTTCACATTTTATAAAAATTAATTCATGAAGTGATGTAAATTACTATTTAGAGTAGACTATCTGTCTATTCAGACAAATTCAAATTGAAGTCACCTGCAATTGCAAACAGTGTGGCTAATTAAATACATAAATAAAATATAAGATAATAAATCAATATTAGAAGTACTTAAATGCTGCCGTATCCCGTTCAATGCAATTCAATAACAGGTGGCCAGCGGTAGCTCGCAAATGTTAGGCCTACTTTTGGTAGTGTAGCCTACGTAGAGGGGAATTTCAAGTCCACAAGGTAGATTGGTGACATGCAATGCGGTGCTGTGTGGCTTATATTATGAAACCAACAACTTTAGTTATGTAAGCAATTTTTTCATTTTAAATTCAGATCCCATTATACATGTCTGTTTTAGATGGTCATAATAAGCAATATATGTTATACTATGCAGAAACATCTGATGTTTCTGTACATCGAATTGAATTCGATGAATGTACTAACTTTTAATGAATGTACAGTATAGCCTACCTTCTCTCACACATGCATCTTGCCTCTACCTTTACCTATGCTTCTCTCATTCACAGTTTGTTTATACAGCGATAAGAAAGAGGAGCACAGAGAAGAAACCAATGGATAATAATGGACTAGAAGGGAGAGCATGAAGAGATGGAGCAGGAGAAAAAGCGCGAGGAGTAGGAGAAGAAGGAAAAGGAAGAGGAAACGAGAGAGTCCTGCTTTTGTTGGTAGAAATCGGTGCTAAAGCGACGGCCGGGCGTCTGGCTCTGGTACACAAAATATCGTGTCTATGCTGTGATTATTATGCGACCGTATACTTTACTCGAAACAAACGGTCTTTCTGCCCCCAATAAAACGCGTCCTTGTCTACGATGGCCTATACTGCAGAGGATCGGGAGAGGTGCATTAAGTAGACTATAGACGCGTAGCTTATACACCCACAGGGCCGCAAATGAAGGCGAATTTCTGGCGTTCATTCGGTGTATGCGCTAGATCGATCAAAAGAGGAAGACATCATTCACTGTCTCACTTGTCTTCGCAATGGAATAACTTGGAAATTCGGTCACTCAACCGAGGTACACGATTCGCTTCCTTGCACTTAAGAACCCAAGGCCTTCCACACAAAGGTATAGACAATTAAGCGCATGCACGACACTCATTCACGCACACATGTAACCGCCTTAACATTCACAGTAAGACACCGGAAGTGCTGTCTTTCCACGCATATATAATCATAGAGAGACGTTTTCATGTTGCAATCTGAGCCAATAATTGTTCGGAAATCGTAGGGATAAATGTGGCAGGTAAAGAGAGATTGCGAACATTCTGAACAATTACGGCTTATGCTCTACAGTTAGTCAGCCATTCATTGGCGACTTATACATACATGTATATATAATATACACATATATATTATATATCTATAATTGAGCCCATTTTACGTCATAGGCCTTTACAGCGACGTCTATGCATGGAGACGCATGTGTATACACAGGCGGGCTTCTATAGTCTCGGTCTGTAAAGGACGTCAGTGTAGTAGATATGGACTGGAAATGATGCTTTAACAGTTGCTCGATGATCACTTTATCGCCACAGATTCATCGCTTTCTTGCCGCTACGAGCCCTCTTAATGGACGCTGTATGATTATTACATACAGCGCTATATAATGGTTTTGCCACCGCACCCAAGATTGGCGCATTTACCATGCGCCTTTTATGGTCGTCCGATCATAACTCGGTACCTAATGATGCAGATAATAAATGTAGTTTGATGTTGCTGGGACAAAGGTGAGAGTATATGGGAAGGGTGAGGAGGAGGCAGTGAGGGAAACAGAGTAGGCCTATAGGCGTAATTCAAGCAGATTTTCTTAAAGCAATGATAGGCTGCAGCTAGCATACACGGTCGATCCTAATTCAGCTAAACTGCTGACTTTGTCTGCTCCCAGAAACAACGACGAAAATAAGGAGAAAAATTAAGGTGATAATGACGACGACAACGGACAATGATGATAACGATGACCATAGGCGTAGACTCTGGGGGTCAGCCGGGGCACGTGCCCCACCAATAATTGAGGAGCCGGGGCAATGCCCCCCAAAAATCAAGAGGAGAATTTCTTCAAATATTAAAATATTAAGTTCTCTAATGTTTCAATACAGACAAATTTCTTCGGAAACAGACAAACAGAGACACAGAACTGAAATACTATCAGAAATTCATAATGGAAACAAAGATTTATTTTTATCTTCAATATCTTCAATATGAAACAAATTTACATGTAAACCCATTTCATACGCATTAACGTAACACCGGAAGCCTCTGCTGACTGTCCAGACCAGAGGTAAAAAAGCTTTTTCGGATTTTGTTTTAAACAACAACAAAAAGAAAACCACAAAATTTGTTTTTGTTTAAAAAAATTAATTTCTTATTTTTGTAGAAGTTATTTTAATAGCATTGATTAAATGATTTTTAATTTTCGGAAATCGCAACTGAATTAAACTGAGTTAGAGCTCTTGTTCATGCCATTTTTCATGATTTTTATGATCCGAAATCAGACAAACTTGAAAACAACAAAAACAACAAAAACCATAAAAACCGAAAAACCGAAAAAACAACAACAAACACCTTTTCATCTAGAAAAAAACTGTTTTTTGCACCTCTGGTCCAAACCCATGCCCCACCAATATTTTGCCCCACCAATATTTTGGACAAGTTTACGCCAGTGACGATGACAATCAAGAGGAAATAATATTAATGACAACTCCTGTGATGACGATGATAACAATTACTATGCTGATTATAATCACGATAACGACGACTCACTGACGATAACGATGACAATAACGACAAAGATGATAATGATGATGGCTATGATGATGGCTATGATGATGATGATAACCATGATGATGATGATTATGATGATGATGGTGGTGGTGGTTGTGGTGGTGATGGTGTTGGTGCTTAATCTGATGATGATGGTGATGATGATGATGATGATGATGATAATAATGATGATGATGATGGTTATGATGATGATTGTGGTGATGGTGATGGTTATTATGTTGGTGATGATGGTTATGATGTTGATGGTAATGATGGCCATGGTGATGATGGCTATGGTGATGACAGTGATGATGATGATGATGATGATGATGATGATGATGATGATGATGATGATGATGATGATGATGATGATGATGATGATGATGATGATGATGATGATGATGATGATGATGATGCAATTTAATGTTTCAGATGTCAGTGAAGTTCCCGTTGCTGATCGTCATTCTAGGCTTCGTTTCTTGTACCGCTGCTCTTGTTCGAGGCGTCCGAACTGATCTAGGTGAGTCACAGAACTTTCTAACGGAGTATTGAGGGAGTATGGGATACAGTTACCACATCCAAGGAAGATAGTAGGCGCCTGGATCCAGCTACTCTTTGCTTCAGCTACTCACTTTGTTTCTAAAGCTGTTCATAGTTAAGATGTTATTTTAGACTTGTAATGTAAATTTACCCTCAAAATAAGTGGTTAAATGTGTGGTTAAATGTGGTAAAAATGTGGTATGTGGTAAAAATATTCGTGTATTTTACTTGTTGAAATGGTAAAATATGTTGAAACGTAGTAAGCAAACCACATTTTTACGTCTTTATACCCTGATTAATTTGAAGTCGGGGTACTTACTGGTCCTACAATGTCATCATTTTCCTTTAAAACATTGGAAGAATTCCTCAGTGTGTAGGCCTACCGAATTGCTACTGGGCCTACCGAATTACTATTAGTCCCATCGAATTACTATTAGTCACACCGAATTAGCCTACTATTAGTCCCACCGAATTACTATTCGGTCTACCGAATTACGATTAGTCCTACCAAATTACTATTAGTCTTACCGAATTACTATTAGTCTTATACCGAATTACTATTAGTCTTACCGAATTACGATAAGTACTCAATTAGCATTAAGCTAACTCAGTGCAACCAGTGGGATTTATGAATGAAAGCAGCGCACCGAAATTATCATTTAGTTAACAAAGCTATCTCTACTCGTCATTGGATTCATTACCGATATAATATAATTATAATTGTTTAATTAAACTTAGTCAGTCGTCGTTTTGCAGCCGCATTTATTTGTTTGGGCAAGAAAAGACAAGAGAGAGAGAGAGAGAGACTCGTCGAATCAATATTAGTCTGCATTAAGCAGAACGCAGATCGCTTGGAGACGCCATCGTCAATAATTGCATTAGCTGTTTTATTCTGCTGCAGATATCGGCGACCAGGTTGACAGGTTCAGTCGATAATTGTGTTAGGGATGTTCTATCTTGTGACAGGTTCGAGGGACAGGAGTGGCAGTTTCCTTCCATCAGGAGTGGACGCGAATACGATTTCTCTGATTCAGTACCTAGAAGACGGAGCGGCGACCGGAAATGGAAACGCTCCGGAAGTGTCGGCGAGCAGAGACAACGTGGACCTTGTTCCGCTCTCCTTATTTCCTGTTCCTCTGAGTCTTGTCTCGCGCTTCCAGGAGAAACGAGATCGCTCTTACATCGGGCGAAGGAACGGATGGAGACAAGGAAGGACGTACATTGGACGTCGGAAGAGAAATCTACCATTCGATGGATGGAAGGAGAGTGCAGAAAAAGACGTCGTGGCAAGTCGTGTTAGGGTTCCGGAGGGTTTGGCGACCGACGATTTGGCGGAAAACAAAAACTCAGGGCTCAGGCGCGTTGGATCGGAGGCGAAAAACATGAGAACGTTCATCGGGAAAAGGGAAGAAGGCAAACCCTGGTACCTGGATTTCAAAAGAGCTAGAGCGTTCATCGGAAAAAGAGAGAGTCCTTTGGAAGCATACGTTGGTGAGCAGAGAGGTCGAACACTCCGTGGGGAGCGAGGAATTACGGATAGAAACGTGTTGATGAATATCCCTTCTGAAGTTTGGCAATCGTACGATGAAGCCAAGAGAGCAAGGTCGTATATAGGCAAAAGACACTTCGGACCAGAGGTAGAGGAAAGAGCAAGAGATTTCCTTGACCGATTGACATCATCATCAACGCCTGAAGAAAAGAGAGCACGTTCGTTTATAGGGAAGAGGGAAAATAAGGAGTCCGAAGACAAAAGAGCACGCTCTTTCATAGGAAAACGGCAGGAAGTTCAGGAAAAACACAGAGGAGCTTTAATTCGGAAAAGAGATGTCACAGTTGACGACAACAGAGGCCGGTCTTCGATTGGGAAAAGATTCACAGAGGTTCAAGATAAAAGAACTCGCTCCTTCATCGGAAAAAAGAACGATTTTGATTCGGAGGACAAAAGAGCTCGTTCCTTCATTGGAAAAAGAGACGATTATGAGTCGGAGGACAAAAGAGCACGTTCCTTCATTGGCAAAAGGAACGATTATGAGTCGGAGGACAAAAGAGCTCGGTCCTTCATCGGCAAAAGGAACGATTATGAGTCGGAGGACAAAAGAGCTCGGTCCTTCATTGGCAAAAGGGAGGAATCGGAATCGGAGGACAAAAGAGCACGTTCCTTCATCGGAAAAAGAGACGATTATGAGTCGGAGGACAAAAGAGCTCGGTCCTTCATTGGCAAAAGGGAGGAATTGGAATCCGAGGACAAAAGAGCACGTTCCTTCATTGGCAAAAGGAACGATTTTGAGTCGGAGGACAAAAGAGCACGTTCCTTCATTGGCAAAAGGAACGATTTTGAGTCGGAGGACAAAAGAGCACGTTCCTTCATCGGAAAAAGAGACGATTATGAGTCGGAGGACAAAAGAGCTCGTTCCTTCATTGGCAAAAGGAACGCTTTTGAGTCGGAGGACAAAAGAGCACGTTCCTTCATCGGAAAAAGAGACAATTTTGAGTCGGAGGACAAAAGAGCACGTTCCTTCATCGGAAAAAGAGACGATTATGAGTCGGAGGACAAAAGAGCACGTTCCTTCATCGGAAAAAGAGACAATTATGAGTCGGAGGACAAAAGAGCACGTTCCTTCATCGGAAAAAGAGACGATTATGAGTCGGAGGACAAAAGAGCACGTTCCTTCATTGGCAAAAGAGACGATTATGAGTCGGAGGACAAAAGAGCACGTTCCTTCATTGGCAAAAGAGACGATTATGAGTCGGAGGACAAAAGAGCACGTTCCTTCATTGGCAAAAGAGACGATTATGAGTCGGAGGACAAAAGAGCACGTTCCTTCATTGGCAAAAGAGACGATTATGAGTCGGAGGACAAAAGAGCACGTTCCTTCATTGGCAAAAGAGACGATTATGAGTCGGAGGACAAAAGAGCACGTTCCTTCATCGGGAAGAGGAACGAGTTTGATTCAGCTGATAAGAGAGCTCGTTCTTTCATCGGTAAAAGAACAAACGAACAGTCAGAACACATTGTTAGTCGCTCATATCTTGGTATGAAAAATAAAACAGATACAGATGAAAGCCTTTACTACGGAACTGATGAAAGCGGCCAAGTTCAATCAATTGGCGTAAGGTCAGCCATGAATGGAACCTCCGGTGCAAAGGTTGACGACTCTCACAACACAATAATTGAAATTCACAAAGAAGAACCACATCTGAACAAATTGATTTAAAAAGTCATGACTTTTAAAGCTATGTTTTATCATGGAAACTCACGATAAAATGGTAAAGCTCGCTTACAAGCAACCACGGTTGTATAAAAAAAAGTAGATAAAAAATAAACGCTGCATTTTGATATAGACTCAATACTTCTGTGATTCAAAGAACTGGACCCTGCGCTCTTAAAAGGGACGGCAAAAAGAGACAAGTTCCAATATCGGCAAATCACTTGATCTAGAATAAAAATGACCGTATTGTCATCATGTTTGGATATTTTTTATTAGCAAAGACACACTTCCGGAGTAATTCAATATTTTTATGATTTCGTGGGCGTATCTATTCTTTCTGTACGGATTGGATGATCGAAGTAGTGTATATAACCTGTTAAAATGCATATCTTAAACGCTCTTACTGCTGTTTGTAAATGACATATGATAGCCTGCCATGTGTAGAGGCCTACTTCCATTTTCCTCCGTATATTAAAACATTGCGTGCCACAGAGTATTGGCAAACATTGGAAACCTTTTAGCCAACGGCATCTACTGGCCGAGTTTTTCCATGTCTTGGTTCGTCTTTCCAGAACAGACATCCAATAAACATCCGTGCTGTTCTACTGGCTCCATCCCATGCACCGTATTCAAAACACTCTCAGCTTATATTGCACCTTTTCCATTTGTCTAGAAACCACATTCACGGCGCTTTGTGAAGCTCTAACAAAGCGCTCGATGAATTTCTGTTTACTTTACATTGTTCCAGCAAATTCTACACCACAGACTGTCACACTAGTGCAGCTGGCCCTGGTGTTAATCGAGAAATGGATACCGTTTGCATGTATATATTCACGTATACGGCCCTCCTGTGTATTTTGCATATATATATATATATATATATATATATATATATATATATATATATATATATATATATATATATATATATGCGTGGAGGTAAGTTCATTGATTTGAAAATTGATACTGCGCTTTTGAAGCCATAAATGAGCTACATATAGAGGTCAACCTACCAGTATCCATAGTGTAACTATACTATTTCTGGTAAACTGAGTCGTGTGATAATGGTTAGCCTTTCTCTTTTGCTTCCAACCAACTTCCGAGAAGTTTGATCTTAAGGGTCAACTTTAAAGTCTAAAGGGGGTGAGCTTTCGAACAATGCCGGATTTAAGCATAAGCTAAAAAGATTACAGCTTAGGGCCTCACAATCGGCAGAGGCTCAACAAAATTCAGAATTTTTGGGGTGGGAGCTTTTTAATTTTATGTGTACTATATGTATATAATATTATATATCCTGTTTAAACGGCATGTGTAGCAAATTCCATCTCACCTGAGTAAATGTATTCATTTGAAAATAAATTTGAATTTATCACTTTAAATGCTTTGCTATTAAATAATTCATCGTCACCATCATCAGTTCCTGACGCCAGCCATTAGGCGGCAATGGGTACGAATAAAGTATCCTCCTTGTCCTCTGTCATTTGTCAAGTCTATTGTCCCCTTAATGTTGGTCCAAGTGATGTCATAGCCTAATGTCCTCAGTTATAATTATTATCTATCCATCGTAGTCTTGGTCTGCCCTTGTGTCTTTTTCCTTCGAACCTTGCATGTAGTGCACTGTGTGGGATTCGGTCAACTGGCATTCTCTCTACATGTCCAAACCATCGCAGTCTTCGTTGAACGACTTTGTCTAGCAGAGTTGTTTCGATGCCTAATGATTGTCTTATGTCATCATTTCTTTTATTCTGCAGTCTTGAAATCCCTGCGCGATCTTCCGCAGCCTGCTCATTTCTGCTGTAAGAATTCTTCTCTCATCTTGTTTTCGCATTGTCTAACATTCTGACCCATATAGGAATATTCGTTGTATGAACTTGTATCATTGTCTCGTATATTCTTGTCTTGGGTTTCCTTGTTAATTCTCTGCTCCTTCATATCCTGTTCATTATTCCAAATGCTTGTGAAGCGCGTCCAATTCTTCTTTGTATATCTTTTTCGTTGCTGCCATCAGCGTTTATTAGCCCTCCGAGATAGACGAATTGTTCTACTTGCTCAATAGCCTCTCCTTGGATTGTGATAGTTATTGGTGTCTCTTTGGTCTTTTCAATCACCATTGTTTTAGTTTTCTTCTGCGTTGATCATTAGGCCGAATCTTCTACTGGTTTCGTCATCTGTGTCGTATTCTGTAGTTCTGGTCCACTTCTATTGAGGAGGCCATTGTCATCAGCAACACAGGGTTAAATAAGTATGGAGATAAGATGCATCCTTGTCGTACTCCAGTTTTCGTGTGGAAGTATTCTGTGATATTTTTATCTACTTCTATAGCACTTGATGATTTTCGATAAATCTCTTGTACAATTTTGATCAGTTAGTGCTCTGGTATTCCAGCGTTTTGCATCGCTCTCCACATTCCATCATGCCGTATGCTGTCGAATGCTTGTTTGAAGTCTATGAAGTTGATGAAGACTTTCTGGTTGTGTTCTATGCTTTTTGTCTCATTGTGAATAGTTGATCAATTGTGCTTCTTCCTTGTCTGAACCCGGCTTGCCTTCTCCAAGTGCTCTTTCAACATACTGTTTCATTCTGTTTTGTATCATTTTAGTGAAGACTTTCCTGGAATGCTCTGTAAGCTAATGCCTCTGTAATTTTTGCAGTTTTGTGGATCTTCTTTTCTTTTGTGTATAGGGACGATTGTCGATTTTGCCCAGTCTTCTGGTATTTATCCCTTTTGTTGAATTTTAGTAACAAGGGTATGCATAGCACTGATTAAATAAAAAGCATATATGTTTTCAAGTTTTGTGAGACGTTCTGGGGGCCTAATTTTTTTAACAAGGGGCCTCCAAACTTTACTTAGTTTAAGGCCTCACCAAGTCTAAATACGGCACTGCCTCTCACCTCTGGGCTCCTCCCTCTGTTCCGACGTCCTGGCATTGCGCTCTACGCACAGCTTATGATTATAACTGTCTGTGGGGAAAGGTAGCGTATAATAGGTCATCTGTTGCACGTCTCTGTCAGTTCAGTATTCCCAGCTAGAAGAATCTTCTGTTTGAACCGCTAACACAACAATGCAACGACGGTTTATGCACCGCTTTGCAACGACAACCCATTTTCAGCAGGAGTCGAACTATGAGCGCAGAGACACAAAACAAAAAGAATGGAAATGGGCCATCAGGCCACTCAAAGTAGTCCCATAATTATATTTATTTAGGCTTCATATATATATATATATATATATATATATATATATATATATATATATATATATATATATATATATATATATATATATATATATATATATATATATATATATATAAAACTTCGTTCACATTCTTCGAATCATTTATAAAGACAGGCGTATTACATAAACTGTACGCTATAATAGGCCTGTGTAGTAGGTCCGTTAATGAAGAAATTATTTTGACGTGATAATCATGCAGGGAGCTTAGGCGGGGGGAACCGACGACATAAAAGCAAAACGTCGATTTATGTGTATATATATGTATATTATACAGTATATATATATGTATATATATGTATGTATATATGCATGTGCACAGATATATTGTATCCCTAAATAGGTTTATGCACGGGGTGCTAAGCACGAGTGGTGTAATGTGGTTTCCGTCGATGATTTTCGCCACGTTAAGTTAACGAGTGCGCTGCATGCAGGCGACAATAAACCGATTCGTCGACTGAATTATTCAGTTATAGTCGTGACGTCGATTTATATAGGCACTGAAGTGTTGCGTGCCATCTAGTCGCAACATGAGATCGAAATCAATTGACGGAGGTGTCTCGGCAATGTTCGTCTGGGTCTGTAGACCCACGCGTTTCTGTTGTGTTTGTGGGCACGCATTCGCTATGACGTGGAATTTGTTAGGACAGCCGAGGACGGAGGAATGGTTGTGGCGTGTGCATGTGAAATGACGCCATTCGTGACAGATATGGAGGTGCAAAGTGAATTAAGCACTTGTATGAATGTTATTATGCATAATTTATTGATAAACAGTCGATGTAAATTGGATGTAACGATGATGAACACGTTGCAGGACGTTGAACAGACGCATTACTCACGAGAAGCGAAAAAGAGCATAGTAGTGGTAGTGGTAGTCGTAGTAGTTGCTGTTTAACGACGCTGTGTCATAGCAAAGATGATTAGCGTCCCCCGCCGACTCCTTTATCCATGGACTTGGGACCGGCACTATCAGTGGGGGAGTTTAAAAGAGGATAGTGCAGAACGTAATAACGGTCTTAGAAATTTAAGAGGAGAGGCGAAAGAGTGTGCAGTTTTTAAAAATGAGTGTTAATTAATGTGGCGTTGGACAATACCGAAGATGTTATAGAAATCTGTGAAATATAGGTTTATTGACTGACGATAAGTAAATACGACTATAGTATGTTTATTCGTTGCTGTTGCATAGCATTGGTACCAACAATACCCACCGCGACTTCTCAGGCAGTTCAACGGTTCAATCTTAGCATGTATAAGATCTCATGAACGTTCTCAAACCGCCTTGCTTGGGAAATAGCCTATCCACTCGGCAATTCAAGTCCATCTTCTGAAACTGTAAGATACGTTTAAGTAGTTTCTTCTACTAAGAACCAATGAGTCACTACTCTCTTGCTCTTTGACTGGATTTATAAGATTCAACAGCCTAGCCTTTGTTTTGGCCTTGAGCGTTATTAAAAAGTGACGTTCACGAAGTTCTCAGATTAGAATAAATTAGAATCTATACTTTAATTATAAGTGTATGTCTCTGTCTCTGTATTAAACTATATATATATATATACAGTGTTTTTTCTAGAATAAAAAGTTCTGGAACTGAGCAATAGGTTCCGGAACTGAACAATTATGGAAGGGCTAAAATACCGAGAAAAACTGGATTGGGGTTGGGAGGGTCTCAGTAAACACCGAAAACAGTTCATAACACATAAATTAAATTAAAATAACTAAATTATTGTTTTTATTATTAAAATAAATAAATTATTTTTAGTAGCTCAAAAAAGGTGCCGGAACGCCGTTCCGGCGCGTTCCGGCTGAAAAAAGCACTGTATATATCAATCCACTTCATGGAATAGAATCACCATAGTTGGAGTGTTGCTTAAGAGCTTAAATGAAGACCGCGTATACTATAGAAGGGGCTTGGGTTAATAATAATTTGGCTCGGCTTGTCCGTTACTTTTAACAATACAATAAGCTACGCATTTAAGAAGTTGGCGCAAGTCACTGGCTCATTAAGTAATAGTCTACTATTCAGCATCCACCTAAATCCACTACAGTGATTATATATAGCGTATATAGAGTCTATATATATATTGTTACTTAAGGTGTTGTCCAAGGAGATCAAGAAGGCGTTGTTTTCAGGTGTTTAAAATCAGTGCCGTTTTAAGGCATAGGCACGCGAGGCCCGGGCCTAGGGCCCCTCGCAGCGGGGGGGCCCCGCGGCGGCCCAGAAACAAAATAACAATATTATAAGTTCTGTTCTAACAAGTAACAATTCTGCAAAGTAAAGTAAGAACAATAACACATTTTTATTATTTTTTTAAAATAGTCTGTGGTCTGCATTTTTAATTACATATAATTATTGGTAATAAAATCAGAGCGCTATAGAAATAAATCAATAATTTTAACGCATGGCGACGATGGCGCACAACTTGCTGTAGGCTATTGGCTATTATGTTTGTTTTCATTTGTCTGCTTTTTCACAACGCTATTCAAGGAATTTTTATGTCTTGGTAAGTTAATATTAATTTTTAATATTAAATCTCTCTGTCCTATAATCTAGTCATTTTTAAAATTGTTTTAAACTTTAAATTATAAAAAGGGCAAAAAGCGTATCAAATTTCGCACAGTTAATAGGATAAATGGAATGATGTTGGCGTGTCGACGCTCGGTACTGAGTCGGTAATGAACTTGGCAAACTTATTTAACTTAACAAAATCACTTCATTTCCACCTCCTCCAATGTATAAGGTTGAGGTTTTTTGATAGTTTCTACCAGTCTTGTTGTCCTCGAGACCAAGGTCTTGGTCTCGAGTGCACTCGAGTTCGTTTTTAAAAGTCTTGGTCTTGGTCTTGGTCTTGAGGTTCAAGGTCTTGAGGTTCAAGGTCTTGGTCTTGGTCTTGAGGTTCAAGGTCTTGGTCTTGGTCTTGAGGTTCAAGGTCTTGGTCTTGGTCTTGAGGTTCAAAGTCTTAGTCTTGGTCTCGCAAGACCAAGACCAAGACCGGCTGTCAATATGAACAGTCATTTAACAGAACTCAAGAATTCTGTATCAAGCCTGCTTGCATCATACGACCAATATCTATGGATGGATACAAGTCTTGTTGGTCAGGAAAACCCATTGGCAGCAGCAACAGTTATTCTGTATCAGACAGTCATTTAACAGAACTCAAGAATTCTGTATCAAGCCATGGGAAGATTTCAAAAGGTCTCACTATATTATGTACATTTACATCCAGTGCTTGAAAAGCTTGTGTGTGTGTGTGTGTGTGTGTGTGTGTGTGTGTGTGTGTGTGTGTGTGTGTGTGTGTGTGTGTGGTGTGTGTGTGTGTGTGTGTGTGTGTGTGTGTGTGTGTGTGTGTGTGTGTGTGTGTGTGTGTGTGTGTGTGTGTGTGTGTGTGTGTGTGTGTGTGTGTGTGTGTGTGTGTGTGTGTGTGTGTGTGTGTGTGTGTGTGTGTGTGTGTGTGTGTGTGTGTGTGTGTGTGTGTGTGTGTGTGTGTGTGTGTGTGTGTGTGTGTGTGTGTTTCAGCGACTTCAGCACCTGTAGAACGTATTTTTCCACATGGCGGAATTTTTATGAGGCCCCACAAGGCACGTCTTGGTCAGAAAATTCTGAGCGAATTGGTTTTTATAAAATACAAAAAGGCATTTGGAATAATAGTTCGCATGAAGAACTTTTGAATACAAATTCGGATTTCTCTGCAGTTTGCATTTAAAGTTAATTTGCTTGAATAAAATAAAAGACTCATGTTTTCATTAAAATAGCGAATATTCCGACTTGACAATTTTAGAAGTCTTGACCTGATTGCGATTTTTTTGGTCTTGGTCTTGGTCTTGGTCTTGAGGTTCAAGGTCTTGGTCTTAGTCTTGGTCTCGAGGTTCAAAGTCTTGGTCTTGGTCTTGAGGTTCAAGGTCTTGGTCTTGGTCTTGAGGTTCAAGGTCTTGGTCTTGGTCTTGGTCTTGGTCTTGAGGTTTAAGGTCTTGACAACAAGACTGGTTTCTACCCTTTTTGTTATGGAGATTAAGATTCTGATTGTCAGTTATCACCGTCGTTTACGGTAAACCGATTTGCAACTTTTGGCCAATTATCACTAGGCCTACGATCAATTAAACGAAATATCAGACAACCCATAAAAAATGCGTAGAAATTATATGAGTGGTGCCGCGAAGAGAAAAAAGGAAGCAACTGAAATTGAAATGAACAAACATCCAAAAGTATCTTCTTTTTTTCAAAGTCATAAAACACAATCATCATCGCAGTCCGACATTGTTGAGACGTAAGATACTCTTACGTTGTCTTACTCGTCTACTGATGTCATTGTTTGCGATAAAGATGAACAGTTATTGTCGCTGCAAGATGATGGTCTACCAGTCGAAAGTACAGATGTTGTCACAACACCAAAATTCGAAGCCTATTTCGCAAGATGTAAGCCCTGCGGAGTCAGCTGACTGACTATCCAACTGATGTAAGCTATGGCTTAGGCTATGGAGTCCAATCACGGAGGAATTGCGATCTTATTGGATTCGTAAAGGTCCTGCTAGTTGCCAGCATAAAGAGTCTGACTTTAGTACGACTCAACGCGTGTATCGAACGGGAGATAAGTTGCATAGACGTTGCTTAACTGATTCCTGTTTCCGTCGTGAACTGCGAAATGGTGAATCAGTTTGTCTCGAGTGGCTGCTCTTTTCTCCATCGCAGAAGTCTGTGTATTGCTTTGTCTGTCGCTTGTTTTCAACAACAACGATGGGTCATCAATCTTTCTGTCAATGATGGTGACAAACTGTACGGGTGAACGTTCTTTCTCAAAACTTAAATTAATCAAGAACGAGCTTCGCAGCCGTATGATGTCATGAGCATAGAATCAGATGTGTTGGAGTCTTTGAATTTCGATGATATTATAAAAGACTTTGCTCAGAGCAAAACACGAAGGCGATGTTTGTAAGAAACTGTCGTTACCAAGTCACAATCCATGTATAGCAAACATGTAGGCCTACTCATTATAATCACACTTTCAGTTTGTATAACAAATAAACAATGGAAACTGTAAAGTATGTTAAACTAAACTTTTATTTTACACTTGTATTACAAAGATTGATGTGTTAGCTGTGTTATTATGAGTTTAGTAACAGTATACTATATTAATAAATTTAACAAAATGACACATTATGCACGTACAATGCACTAATGCAATACTCTGTATCTGAGACTGAGATATTGAGACGGAAATCGGATTATGTTTAAGGTTATTTAGGGTTTGTGCGGGTTGTGCCTAGGGCCCCCAAACTCCTTAAAACGGCTCTGTTTAAAATGTTTAAATTTTCTTATGATATTTACAAATGTGTAACAATTCTCATCAATCTCATGTAGGGTATCTCATGTAGAGTATAGACTGACCCAAAAATTAACCAATTTCGAAGACAAGTCTAAACTTTCACGTAGAGCAAATAACCAACATCAGACGACGACATACGTAACGTCTCACACAGAATTAAGAACAGTCATCCGCGCAACTAGGAGACCAACGAGACAAGGTCGACAGGGTTGTTTTGGCCTATGCATTTTCATCAAATTACACTTAAAGGTATACTAAAGAGGACAGGCAGTGCGCCAAACGTTGCTTTGACCCTAGACCAGTCAACGTCATGGAACTGTAGAATGTTCAGAGTTGATTGATATTCTCATAAGCAAAAAAATTATAAATTACGATATGTCCACTTCGACCATCAATTATGATTTTCCATTTTCAATTAGACCCATATCAATTAGTCCTATTGTTATGAGACAGTTTCAGATCGTTGTGCTTAGCCTGCACTGGAGTCCGCGGCAGCAGCAGCGGTGTGACAACAGTCAGGTCGCCCGACAAGTTATGTCAATGCATCCAGTGAGTAAATATTGTAGCTTTTCACAGGTGATACAAGAGTGTGCATTAGTACGTACATCGTCAATATCCCCACTAATTAGACCTACTGCCGCTGGTCCTTGTCGATCTTGACGCATGTGCGCATGCGTAGGCCTGTAGGCCTACCCTATGAGTGAATAGGTCAACACAGCAGCAAACTCAGACAAAACCGGTGCATTATCCGCTTGGAAACCATCTGCGCTACGAGTATTGATGATTTTATTACGGAATAATCGGCTGGCAAATGGACTGGAAAGGACTCCAGCGCATCCGCATGTCACTAAAACAAATAACGCTAAAGGTTATCAGTCAACACAAATCAATCGCCCACGATCCTGACCGTCGCCCTCTCAGTGGCGGATCCAGGATTTCTTGCGATGAGGCAATGGTTTTCTCTGAGAGTCCCCACGTTCTAGGGTAAACTGGTAATTAAATGTAACACTTTAACAAAGAGTGTACATTAAAAGTGACTTAGAAACCAAAGCAACTCGTCGTTTAAGTGTTAACTGATAGTACATTGAAAGCAAATTTTAGCGTATTGCAGTCAAATGCTGGTTAGATGTTTCATGGTTTATAATCTTTTCCATGTCCTTTTTCCAATTAGTGACTCCAGAATCTGGACCAGCCCATGCCTTGTTTTAATTTTCACGATTAAACTCAGGAAATAGCCAACAAGTATGACAATACATTTCTTGATTTGTTGGAGAAAACAAGACAATTTCTTTCTCATTCGATATCCTCTTTCCAATCTTCCCACATCATCCGTGGGAAACTGAAATGGTTCGTTCAAGGCGGTGTAGGAGGCAGGGTGGACTCTAGGCACATTTTTTATTTTAGAGTTCATGATGCCTGTAAGCAGGGGCGTAACTTCGGTCTAAAAAGTGGGGGTACCAATTTCTTACATACACGAAGCAAGGCTGAGACTGGATCTCTGGGAAGGCACAATAATAAAATATTGATTGGCACTGTTGAAAAAGTGGGGGGTACGGTACCCCCTAGTCCAAAAAGTGCGGGGTACGAGTACCCCTCGTACCCCCCACAAATAGCGCCTATGCCTGTAAGCACTTTGGACTCCTCAAACACGAGAGTAGGAGGCAGGATGAACTCTAGCAGAATTTCATACTCTAGAGTTCGAGATACCTATAGGCACGGTGGACTCTAGATTGCAATTAAATTAAATTAAACTAAACGGCAGTTTGAGCAGCATTTTATAAACTTTTACAGCACGTGGTGCGTGACGCGTGACGCATATATATGTGTCTTAGCAAATGTTTATTCAGTTTAGCATTGTCTTAAATACATAATAAAAAGGGAATACCAAAGAAAGCGAAGATTTCAATTTTCAGTATTCACTAATAACATTTTAATGCAATGTTCTGACGCCGGAAGACATCTGTGGATTATAATAATACCGAGTTCCTGTTTCAGAAGAATGATGGCGATAAAAGACTGTAATGCAAGCATTCAGTAGATTAGCTAGAGCAAAAAGTTCGATGTCAGTACCCCATGTCCCTAGTTCTTCCATTTTCATTTGTTTTATGTATTATTTGCTGACAAATGATTTGGGATGTGCTTGGATTCAAGTTGCTAAACCGGAAGTTTGCAATAACAAGAGTAAAAATGAATAAAATAAAAAGCTTTCAGTGAAAAAGGTGGGACCTAAGAGTATAACATTTTTAAAGAAAGGGGATTAGATGAATAATTTGCGTTACCTTCAATAAATTAAACTATACAATTTTTATAGAGTATTTAATTGTTGTTGTTTTGTATATTTTTTAATTAAAATTTGCTACCATTTTAAAGACTTTAATTTTTGCTGTGGGTAATTTGTTTCTAAATGTTGGATCAGGCATTGTTTAGCATTTGCCAAGACTATATCTCGCTTTACAATTTTAGGCCTATAACCTAAAATTCAGCTTTTCCGCGGGTTTGCGTTTAGTCGTCTCAGCCATCGGGATACGATTTGTTTAGTATCTTCATTATTGCGTTGGATTGTATTGCATTTAATGTATAGCATTGTATTGTAATGTTCTGGGTTGCATTGAATTCCATGTGTTGCCTTTTCTACATGTGCTAAACGGACCACAGACCAGGCGTCCAGACTAATATTGATTGATTTTAGTAGTTTGAATGGTTCGAATTAAGCTAGCCAAGGGATTTGGTTCACGCACACACATTCACACGCACATCTACACAGACACATATATGCTCACACTCACACAAGTAATGCAATGTAGGCCTAGTACAAATTAATTCGTATTCAGACGTAGTCGTGCATTTAGCGTTAAATGTAAATGTAAGTTGTAAAAATAACTTAATATTGTACATCGGTCTCAATGGATATCCAACACAGAAAGCTATAATACCAGAGATATCTGGTACAAAGCAGAGCACAAATTAAGCGTAGTGTTCATAAAACTGTTCATTCAATGGAGGTCTTATTATAACAACGGCAAGATTTATGACGACGGCATGAGAGCTGGACAAGGTTGGAATTGTCGGCGGAGGGGGTTAGGGTTCAAGCCCCCCCCCATTCTTTCTTAGGACCCCACAGTTGAGTCTTCATTGGACAACCCAGGGTGTCGTTTCAAACCCCCTCAGTTGTGCTAGTGTGATCTAACATTATTTGACTCTGAGTCTCTGACAAAGATAAGAAATTTCCATGGTGTACCATGTATGCATTTTTGAATTTTTGAATTTTCTCAGCAAAGGAATTGATTTTGATTCAAGTCTGACTTGCCAAACTGCTAGCGTTGAAATCGGCTGCTTTCAAATTTCGTTGACATCAGTTTGCAAAATACGGATAAAATGTTCAACTCCCCCGCGCAGTCTTTTTTCTGCAATTTCCATACTGGAGCTGGATAGAGAAGTTTTAGTTAAAGAGAAAGCAAATGTCTTCGATGTGGGGTCTCGAGATCTGTATACTCGGCTAAACTGCACTAAATATTATTTCTAGCATGAACCCAACAAAATTTTAGACTATATCGACAAATTCTTTCAGGATAATTACTCTACTACAAAGAAGGAAATTCTCAGAAGACGAATAAACTACAGAGGAAGCACGCACCTGGTCTCTTCAGAAAGTAGTTTTAAAGGGCAATAATCACAAAAGACCTTTACAAAGAAAGAATTTTTTACAGCTTTCGTTTGCGTTCTCGTGCTCCTTAATGTGCCCCTTTGTATTCCAACCTTTCCAAGGAATAAGGAATCATTTGCCATCAAAATGCTTGTCGTCTACTGCCTTCTTGAGAAATTAATATTGGGCGATACATCTTGACTATATCGCCCACATCTTTGCATAGACAACAACTAGAGCATTATATAGACACACGCACAGCTCATGTAATTCAGTTCTTATACATTATTGTACTTCTTAAACACAATCTGTTATTACCGCCTAAACCATTCGTCACTTTCGAAATGATTATGATTTAATTAAACTATTTGTTTCTTGCGCTTGAAACATTCGCACAGTGTCCAATTGCCCGCCTTGCGATCCGGACAGTATAAGAATTCGAATCGCTTACGGATTTTGAGTAGTTCAAGTAATTGAGCAAATAATTTAAGCATAATGTTTTAGCGCTATCATTTGACGTTTAGTCATTCTGCTTATGTAACGATAATAATTATATGCAGTTTCAAGGCTCTAGTTGGCTGATTATCAAGCATTTCTAACAAACTGCCTGACCACTTTGACTGAATGAAATCCTTATCTCAAAGCTTCTTTAGGGTGCAGCTTTTCCTTGCACTTAGTTTACTCAGATCTTTTCTAGATTATATCCGTTCTCCGCACGGGGTTAGATCACGAGACATCGCCTCTCTTACCCCAGTCCTGAATTTATCTGTGTGGACCAGAATTCCGTAGGCCCTTATTCTAATCTTTGGCCATGTCCAATTGGCGGAGTCGGCGTTAGCACTACTATAAACCTGTTTGTTGCAAATAGACTATTGCTCCGACTTGTCTTATAATGGGTTTTAATAGAGCAAGCAATCTATTCGTACCCATTGTGACAACCTAATGTAATCTGGAAACTTCTATAGCGCCGTTATCTTAATCAGTAAGGCAATAGACAGTCTGTTGAAACCGTTATTAGTTGCAATATGGGTTATTTTAGGCATTCTTTACGTATAGTTTCATTTTCTATAAACTGCGTGAAGTATATTTCAGTGTTCCACTTTCTTCCCGTTTGTCTCTTAATTGTAAATTGTAATTGTAATCGAAGATTTACAAATAATAATAATAATAACAATAATAATAATAATAATAATAATAATAATAATAATAATAATAATAATAATAATAATAATAATCGTTTATTAAATTCAAACTGACAAGTACGCAGTAAGATTACATGATATAGTAGTAACAGATGATAACAAGTTTAACATGAGTCGAATTTAACTGTATGACAGCCTGCAAGGCGCCCATCTTATCTATCATACTGCTCACTTTACGGTCGCCCCTAGGTAGTGTACATGTATATATGGAGTGAAAAGGCTGAATCAACCTTCTGATCTTCGTGCCAGCGTTTTACCAACTTACCATTCAACCATCTCCCCGCCTCGAGTACAAAGCGCCACTCAGCGATTCAGAGGCGCTCTTGACCGAAATCATTGCTATCACCAGTGTTATTTTCGTTCCTAAAATCATTTTAGTTTTAGTTTCTATTTCTGTCAGGTGTCAATCATTTCTATTTAGTTTCAGTTTTAGTTTTTCATTTTTCAATCATTTTCGTTTCTATTTCGTTTCTATTCCTGAAATCATTTTAGTTTTAGTTTAGTTTCAGTTTCTCAAAAAGAAATCATTTTAGTTTTCGTTTTTCAAATCATTTTAGTTTTAGTTTTCGTTTTTCACATCATTTTACTTTGAATGTAAGTTCTGAAAAAGTAGGTTAGCATACCTTTAATGAAGAAGAAAGTACTCGAGACCCTTATTAGCGGGACTTGGGTCCTTTCAGGTGCCTCAATTGTGCTCATCCGAGCATTCATAGTGTAAGACGATTTATGTATAACTCGTACTGCAAAGTTGAAACGTTTTGATGGACCAATAAACTGGTGGTTATGGTAACTAATGGTTATGAAAAAGTTGGTTATAGACTCTAGTCGCTTTATATATTCTGTAGAATCAGGTTCTTTCCTTGAAATGCAAGCATCCAGATTCTGTATTGACGGGCTTTCCCCATGCCCCACTTTACGCTTAGACTGCGTTTTCTTGTTTCTATCTTCCTTTGAATTTAAGAGTGTGTGAACCTCGGCATGGTTATGACTTATGTGTGCTTTAAGATTTATTGGCTTTTACCTGTAATAAAAAAATTACAAAACATGTTTCTTAGTGTGATTACTACTGTTTATTTTCACATACTAGAGCAAGGGTGTGTAGCCAAAAGAAGAATGCGGAAAAAGTAGCGAGTATGATGCGTAAATTGCGTAGTTACGTACCAGCTATGCGAACCCCACACGGTTCTCCTTTATCATTCAGAACTGTACATCGGCTTTTGTCGTTATCTTCTTCATATATAAAGTATTCCCATACAATACTTTCGCGTCTCCTACCGGATAAAAGCTTTACTAGACTCATTATTAATAACAAATTTCGTAAACATGAACCCACCGTTTGAAATAAGTTGTAGACCGCAAACAGGAAGTTGTATCCTGACAATAGTTTTAGACATGTAGACATCGCCGTTCAACAGTCGCGCCGATAATTTAATGATAGAGATCGTTTGAATTTTCAATTTCGAATCTCGTTTTTAATCAAATAGATGGTTGGATTTTCAATACTTTTCGTTCCAAAAATCATTTTCGTTTTAGTTTTTATTAGTTTTACATCCATTCTTTTTCGTTTTTATTTAGTTTTCGTTTCCAAAATCTTTTTCGTTTTCGTTTTTATTTCGTTTCCATTTCTAAAATCTTTTTCGTTTTAGTTTTCGTTTTCGTTAACGATTGACTTTTCTTTTTCGTTTTTATTTCGTTTTCGTTAACGATAATATCACTGGCTATCACTAACAAATAAAATGGACTTCAGGCGTTTCTGTTACATTTAAATCAAATTTGAAATGTTCCTAAATTTGACAATTTTTAACAATAATTGTCAAATTCTGAAACTCATTGGGGCACATCTTAGAGAACGAATTTTTATAAACTATTTTTTATGATAACTAGCCTAACAGTACTATACCAAAAGGCAACGATTTATCACTATTACGGTACGTTTAGTTTCTATAATTTTTATGTTTTTCACTCCACACGAAGTTCCAGTTAGGAAGAGAGGATAAACAATTACTCGCCAAAGATGCAGAATTTACAATGGATCATTAATTTTCTGAAATATTAACAGTTCAGAAGTTCTTGAACTGGTTTAATATGGTTTTATTTCTTGTGTTTTAGTGAAAAAAGCCGTTCTCAATGGACCAGCAGGTAACTACAGATTGCTGCTGTACTTTGTTCTCATTATGGTCAACTCTCTGTCCAGTTAATTATTATCAGTAGTTACTAACTACCATAGCGCCGTTATCATAGGGCGGAAAGGCAAGGATCGAGCTCTGTATCTGCTCAATGTGCTCAGTCGCTTGTGTCAGAATATTTCTCTACAAACGAATCAACAAATAATTTCATTTTCATTGTAGCAATAACACATTACTATTCTCATCGCTGTGTATTACAAATGAAGGTATTATGCAAATTAAGTAGTAAGACACAGAAATTTATGGTGGTTGGCAATTTGGAATTTGTTTGATAACAGGGCCTACAGTTAATGTCTGTGAACGGTCTAGCCACATTAAGCTTACTTGTAACAGACATTACGGCACCTAGTATGCAAAGGATAATTTACTTAACGTCAAACTGCTTCGTTAATAATACATTTCAAACCTTTCCTTGCATGTTTGCAGCTAAATAAATCCAGAATCGATAAAAATCTCAAAAGGTTCCAGCTGAATAGAGAAGGCAGAAATCTCAGAAAGTCACAGGGATTTCAGCTAAAACGATAAATGAACCTAAGAAAGTCTAAGATATTTAAGCTGAAGACAGAAATCAAGAATTTCGGAAAATTTCAAGCTATTATTAATTAGAAGAAAGAAGATTTTCTAAGGTTCCTGACTTCCTGGTTTCTCTTCAGCTAATATGTCTCTGAAACTTTGCTCCCTCTTCAGCTGAATGCTGAGCCTTAACGAGAAAGTAGAAGCTATTAAAGAAGTTTGCAGTAGTGCACCTGTGGGCCCTCCAGACCAAGAACTTTTGGGGTCTATATCAAACTCTGCAAAGTGGAAGTGGCTCACTCAGAAACTGATAAAGTATGGAAAAATCCACGAGAGTAGCCGACTGGAAAGGTTGAAATGTGAAATAACGTCCCTGCTTGCTTCTCACAGCCTATCTAACTCGAAAATGTTTCAGTTTTAGTTAGTTTAATTGGTGACGTAACTCGATCGTCACCAATTCGACGTCGCCTGTAACCTCCATATTTAGCCTGATGCCCGTATGTAGCGCAATGATTCGCTAGTGGCGCGACTAATTCTTGGTTGTCAATGTCTTATAATATTATTCTATGCAAAGATTCTATGCATATAATCAAAACCTAAAGATCGTGCATCATTTTAGACCGTTTGTCTTTCTTCTTCAACTGTCTCTGCGTTGAACTTGATCCATCTCAATATTATTGCACAGTTAAACAGCCTAAAACAGGACGGTATACATTTTATAATATACATTTTACAATATTCTTCGGTTTATTCCGCACAACTGTTCGTTGCATCCATTGTGATGGCTAACTAAGTCACTCCACGCTGGCTGACTTAGTATCACAGGCACAATTTTGGCTGATTTACAGCAAAACTCTATGTCCGGACGTAAGAGGGCCAAGGTCCTACGTTCTCCTTTTGTGCTCCTAACGGAAACATTGGGCACAACAAGGACGCAATTAAACTGCCTAACGGATAAAACGCACTGAACCGGGAAATGTTTAAGTTCTTCTAAGAACATCGCGTGACACACATCACATGTCGTGTCGATAGAAGTTGTTAAAGTTAGCGACGACGACCGGAACCGGAAGTGCGATTGTAAGGACCCCGGCAATGACGCAGAGGGTCCCGACGAGCTTCCCCCAGACGCCCATCGGAGTGACGTCACCGTAACCGACGGTAGTCATGGTAACGATAGCCCACCAGAAGGCGCCCGGTATGGAGGTGAGTTCCGTGTTCTCCTGCCCGGCCTCAGCGTAGTAGACAGCCGAACTGAAGATCACCATGGCAACGATGAGGAAGAAGAAGAACATGCCGAGCTCGTGCATGCTCGTCTTGATCGTAAGGCCGAGGATTCGAAGACCCTGCGAGTGCTTCGACAGCTTGAAGATGCGGAAGACGCGAAGGACCCGTATGAAGATGAACGACCCGCTCTTTCCCGCCGTTTCGCAGTTGCCCTCCGTCTGCTGGATGATGAGGATGATGAAGTAGGGAAAGATGGCCAGGAAGTCGAAGATGTTCATGATGCTCTTGCAGAAGGCACGTTTCGACGGACACGACGTCAGACGGAGAACGAATTCGACCGTGAACCACGTCACGCACACTGACTCAACAATGAAGAACGGATCACGGTAGTTTGGCTCAATGATCGTCTGTCCCTCTGAAGTGGTGTAATTGATACAGACTGGACGCTCGAAGTTTGGCAGGGTCTCCATGCAGAAGTTCGTCACGGATACAAGGATACAGATGACGGATACGATGGCAAAAGCTCTGGCTGGCAGGGAACTAGTCGGCTCCTCGCAGAACAGCCACAGTCTCCTTTGCCAGTCCACTTCCGGTAGGATTGGCTTCTCCTCGATCAGAAACCCTTCTTTCTGTTTGTAACATCGGATCGTCTCTTCGCCCAGCTCGTAGAACTCCAGCTCCTCGAGGAATATGTCTTCCGGTACTTCGATGGGACGCCTGAGTCGACCTCCGCTCTGGTAGTAGTAGAGAATCGCTTGGAAGGCTGGTCTGTGCCGGTCAAGGAAGTATTCGTTTCGTCTGGCATCCCAGAACTCCTTCCGCTTGACAGGGTTACCAAGGAGGGTGTCCGGGAAGCGGTTGAGGGTGCGCAGCTGCGTCTCAAAACGCTGACCACTGACGTTGATGATGACGCGATGACAACCGGACTTGGAACATTCGTGGGGTTCGTAGAGGGCAATGATGCGATCAGTTGGATCGCCAATGTTCAGGCCTCCGTCTAGTAGACTGCCACCTGATGTCACTGCACTGTATCTAAAAACATGTAATATCTACATTCACGCATACATACAATGTCATGCATGCAGGGGCGTCTACACCATAGAAACCTTGGAGCAAATGCTCCATCCAAGAAATAAGGGGGAAGATCTGTCAATGTGTGTGCCACCATTTTAGGGGGGATAGAACGGGAAGGGGGAAGAAAAGGGGGAAAAGGGACGTTGCTCCAATGACTTAGGGGGAAAGACACTCACGCATACTTACAATTTCATGCATGCATACATGCTTACTTAGTCCTTTCATTGTAGGTTTCCACATGTATCAGGCGACGCAGCTTCTCCAATCTCCATTCGTCTATCTCCAGCCTCTCTCCTTCCAACCTCGCTTCACGACATCCCTTTCCCTTCTCTTCCCTTTTCCCTTCAGAGATCCACACCATCGTTTAGTTGGCTACATACATGGGTATACATACACACACATTCGCCCGTTTTCCCGGTATTTGGTCGTAGCCGCTTAGCCTACATCTCAGAATCCCTATCGTCATTTGAATTGTTCGGACTGTAACAGGTGGTAGGCTGCTTCTACCTGCAGTGGCGGCGATCTTGTTTGACAGGTGAGGGGGACATTTTTGAACTGATCTGGTCAAAAAAGAGTTTTTAACTGATCTGGTCAAAAAAGAGGTAAACAAATTTATCGCCGTGAACTGATCTGGTCAAAAAAGGTAACAAAACTGATGACCTTTTTTGGTGTTTCTTCAAAATGTGGGGGCCGATGCATGTCTAC
Source organism: Allolobophora icterica (assembly GCA_963556255.1). Lineage (NCBI taxonomy): Eukaryota > Metazoa > Annelida > Clitellata > Crassiclitellata > Lumbricidae > Allolobophora > Allolobophora icterica. Next base: position 41,701,618 of record OY744605.1, read on the forward strand.
CTTTAACAGTGGGGGGGGGTGTCCCTCTCGACCCCCCACCCCCATGATCGCCGCCCATGTCTACCTGGATAGTTTCAAATCCCATACTTATTTTTACCATCCAACTGGTCGATTCCAGAAGTCGCAATGGAAGGCATGGACCAGGTGTATTTGTTGAAGCAGCATCCGCCTGACCTTGCCATTGGTGTGACGGCCTGTGATACTTTTCCATAATCAAAACGACCTTAACTCAAAGTGATTTTGCAAACTATACTACGCCTACCATTTTCTCTGCACACTGCTTTCTCCCCAAACCTTCGAAATACTTGACCCAACGAGTGAAGATGCCAAGATTTTAGTATCGCTCGCTGTCAGAGAGTTGTTTCATTATGGTTATTTGCGGGCACCCATCGCCTCCATGCAGCTGACGCCTCGGTTACTTCAGACACGTAAATATGGTTATAAACGCCCACAATAGCCTATAGTATACGTTAAACATAGACAGAAAGCCGTCTCCGCTGTTGAGTTGAAACAGATGAGTAGTTCTACCCGCCGATGAGCGCGTCAGCCCTACCAACAGAGAGGCAAGAGAGGTCGCTGACCGCAGTGCCCCACAGTTAAAAAACCCAACATGTTTTCGCTTAAATTGGGTATACCTTGCCCTTATTTCTGAACTTGTTGGGTATAGTAAGGTATTAGGTAGCTTTCTTGGTGGCATGGACAACCACAGACTCCAGCTGGATCGTCTCGATTTGTAAAGAACTTGTAAATCTCACGCAGCCTTCAGTTATAGTAACTTATAAGTCAGCAACTGCATGACGTAGAACAGGCTTCACAGATAAAATGATTAATGGTACGGCTGGTTGGAGCACGGACCCCTGTATAGTAACCCAGCGCATGGTTGGAGACGTATGCCATGGAGATTTAAGTAGCTAGAACTACAAAGGGGATCCAACGAATTCGTTGTGTTCCTAGAGAGAATAAAATCTAAATTTTAGATTGCACACTTAAAATTACGAGTCCCTTACCGACTTCATAGGCCTATATTACCAGAAAGGTACACTAGCTAAGACTTATAGCGAAAGAAATTACTGAAACATCATATGGCAAATCGGAGTTCAATTCGTTCCTTCAATTCTTTAAAGTCATCAAGGTCTAAATTTAAGACTTATTCTAGGTTCGCTGATCTCAATGGAATATGATTTTTCTATTGTAATCTCATTTGAAGCGACCATCGATTGGGGATTATGATAAAGGCGCTATAGAAGTCATCTGATGATAACATCCATAAGCATAGAGGCACTGAAATTGTAGATTCTATACTGAGTCAACAGTCGCAGTCATCAAGGAGGGTCAGACTGGAACCAAGGTTGGTCTAGGAAGTGGAGGCTACCAAATTTTGCAGTGTTTCCCCTTCGCGACTGTTAAATAATCATAACGGTATCGTTTATATTCTATATATAATAATACATAATAATGATAACTGTAGTTATACTACTACTGCTGCTGCTACTACTACTACTACACCTACTACTACTACTACTACACCTACTACTACTACTACTACTACTACTACTACTACTACTACTACTACTACTACTACTACTACTACTACTACTACTACTACTACTACTACTACTACTACTACTACTACTACTACTACTACTACTACTACTACTAATAATAATAATAATGATAATAATAATAATAATAACAATGAAGATGACGATGATGATGATGATCACAATGACGATGATGCTCTGGAATTGTTTTGAGTCTTGAGGGCTTCCTCCGAGAAAATAGGGGGCCTAATAATGGGCAAAACAATGGATATAAAAAGTAAAGGGTACGACGATAATATGGGCGGCGATCATGGGGGGATACGGGGAACATGTCCCCCCACCTTTAAGAGTGGGGGGACACGCCATACATTTGTCCCCCCAGAGATTGAAGAAACACCAAAAAAGGCGAAGAAATGTATATGCGCGCGAGGGTTTTGACTGTTTTTGAAGAGATGAGGTAAAAAAGAAATTTCCTAGGAGAAGTGTCCCCCGGAAATTTTCAGAAAGTAAGAATAAATTCTTTAAAAAAGGCGCAAATTTTTTTTTGAATTTTGGAAAAAGTGTGGAGACTGTAAGAAAAAGCTGTAAAAGAGGTGAAGGAGTTAAAAAAAAGGTCATCAACTTTTTTCGGAGATGAAGCGATATTTTTCGGAGATGAATTGGTATAAAAAAAATTTTTTAGGGACAAGATTTTCAAAAAAACGGTCGTCGACGAGATCGTGGCCGACTTTGTCCCCCCCCCCTCAGACAAGATCGCCGCCACTGGACGATAACCTCCAGTCCAAAATGTGGGAGGTACAGGTACCCCTCGTACCTCCACAACTCACACCAATGGGGTCAACTGTTACCAAACTCAAAAAGTGAGGCAAGAAGTGACTTCCTTCTAATTTTGACAATAAAGTCAAAATGTTTGGTGAATAGTTTTTTTGATGGGCCAACGGACTAAGAAAATTCCGGCGCGTCGAGCAAAACGATTGGTCACCTAAGATCGGATGGGATATGGGGGGGGGGGGGCGGACTAAGGGTCGGCCGGATGACTTAAGAAACGTCGTCAAAATGGTTGGCGACATGAAGCGCAAGCCATGCCTGGCCCCCTTCTTGACCATCCCGTCGACTCCCATGACTCTGCCGACGCCCTTGACCGCCATCACCCCATTATGTCATTATGATTTATCTTCATCGTCGTCATAATCATTATCGCTGGAGTCGTCGTCGTCATCGTCCATGTCATGGATGAGTGACTGTTGAGGTATTGTACCTGGCTTTCCAGTGCTTTGGATGCATTTGTGATTCTGGAGCAGTTCCGACTGGCCAATGGTTTCCATCCGCTCCATAGCCGTGCATCAGCCAAGGCGGAAGATGTCTGAAATGATACGCATCAACGCTCTACTGCATTTTACGTCTGCGCAACATCTCTTTTACGCCGCGTGTCTCGTCTGGGTTTATTATTAGCTGCCGAACCTTTAGTTGGCTTCGGCGTGTTTTAATATGATTCGAATGTGCAATGCCAAACTAATTATAGGTCTAGCTGTAGGCCTACCCCTATAATTAAATTCACGAGAAGTTCACGAACGCACGGTGACTTAAGCATCTGCGAATCTACAAAGAAAGGTTGAGAGCTTGACTCATCATTGGGTGTGGCCAATGCTCATTTCGGAAACCCTGCTGGCACTAAGTACCCAAGTTCGTAGCAGGTTATCACTCGATTTAAATGCCTACGATGACTTTACTTATAGCATGAAATGTTGACGCCACTGATGACTGAAATACGGTAATGATGTCACTAATAACTGAAATTATGACGCCACTGGTGACTGAAATGACGCCACTGATGATTGAAATCATGACGTCACTAATAACTGATATTATGACCCCACTGATGATTGAAATGATGACGTCATTGATGACTGAAAAATGACGTCACTGATAACTGATATTATGACGCCACTGATGATTAAAATGATGACGCCACTGATTGAAATAATTACGTCACTGATTACTGATATAATTATGATGCCACTAATGATTGAAATAATGACGCTACTACTGACTGAAATGATGACATCACGGATGACTGAAATAATGACGCCACTGATGGCTGAAATGATGACGTCACTGATGACGGAAATGATGACGTTGCATTTGGTCGATGGAAAGTGCAGGAAACAAAATATTATTGTCTATTGGTCGATTCCGGTGTTAGAGCAAAGATTTGATAGACAGATTTAATACACAGACATCTTATGATCATAGTTATAGGCCTACCTAGTTAGTATTAACTATTGAGAGGCGCAATATTGTATACTGTTATAAGATAGGTTTGCGGACTATTTGGTTTAGGCTAACTTTCAACGAGCACACGTATAATGGTGTTTACACGGGGCTAAATGCATCCTAGGTCGTTACCTGTGCATGTTGATGTTTGGTGGGTCTACACTATGGGAGGGTAGCGTCAACTGCACGAAGTCTGAACTACAGCACTACACAGCTGGAATCCGTAGCAATGGTGATGACGACGACGACGAAGATAGTGACGTCATTGTTGTCCTTGATTCTGATACAAACACATAAATCATCCGACAGAATTATCGTGTGGGCCATAATTATTTTTATATCTACGAGCGCATAATGTAGAGAGATACAGACAGACACAAGCAAACAGATATGGGTGGAATGCAGGCAGGCAGGCAGGCAGGCAGGCAGGCAGGCAGGCAGGCACGCAGGCAGGCACGCAGGCAGGCAGGCACGCAGGCAGGCACGCAGGCACGCAGGCAGGCACGCAGGCAGGCAGGCAGGCGGGCAGATAACTTATAACACAACTGTGGCTTGGGGGAAGCGGCAGATTGAATGGCTCAGAATGAGATTTGTTGAAGAGTTTGGAATTTAGTTTTGAATAGAAAGCCTGAGGATTGATCGAGGGGCTTAAGACAAAATGATCTTGGGTGAACTAGAAGGGTTGTGGAACGAAGAATTTGCGGCATTCAAGCGAGATATCATTCTTGAGGCTAGGTGCTGTGTGGGATATGCATCAGTCAGAGTATTTTAGATCAATATAGTGCTTGGATTAAAGCTGAACATTTTAGCCAACCTGAACCATATTTATAGGGGGTTGCACAAACCGATTGCTGGGCATACGATGTTGTAGCCTACTGCTTCATTAGCAAAGAAACGAGATTCAAATCATTATGCGCAACTAGAGTTGCTATAGACGTCCGGCAAAAGGGAGACATTTCCTCTAAGTATCTATGGTAAAAGTGTCTGTGGTTTGTTTTTATTAGTAATGCAGCTTTTCATTGTGACTTCGTTTCTTGGTTACCTGGGGACCCTCGGACTCCGGAGTGAAAGTTTCAATGCGTCCTCCTTTGTCTTCCTTTCCGGCTTTCTGTGTCGTCCTTTGGCTACCCATGTATCTGACAACCCTATGCGCAACACCTCTCGATAGATTAGCAGACTGGGAGAAACGAAGAGATGAATTTACGAGATAAACGAGCAGAAAGCATGAGCAACTGAGCTTCAGGAGCTTGGAAGCGGGAAGCAGACGAGAGTTTACGGCTTTACGGAGCCGTTGATGACCCGGAATGGATAGGCCTAACCTAAGTAAATGTTAGTAGTTTTTTTTCTTGGCTTAAGGAATAAGTTGATGGGGGCAAGTAGGAAGACAAGTATTAAAAGACCCGAACCGTGCAGATTAGGGAATTATCAGAGATGTAAAACCAGGAAGATACAAGCATCTAGATGAAGTAAGTCATGATTGAAGACGTAATGAGTATGATAATGCATGGAAGACAAACGTATCTAGGTTAATTGTCAACTGGCTAATGGCTGAGAATACTGTAATTGTATGATAGAAACAGGCAGAGTTTAAGCAGATTTGATTTTATGCCAAAAGCAACATCATTTATATGACATATGAAGCCCACATACGATGATATTACAGTATGGATTTCCTATGTCCTGCTATATGTAACCAAAAAAATATAGGACATCTGAATCTCATTTGGAAGCATTGTCTCAAGGGTTTCATACGTCCTACTAATTTAATTATGGCGTTGTTATTTGGATCGTAAATCCCGGTTGGTAAAAGTTGAGAAGCAAATTAGTAGAAATTATAGGGGCCTACCTGTAGGCCTACTCATTAAGGGGAAGGGAATTGCAGTCAGTTAGTTTAGATAACAAACAAGTTGAGGCAGTTGAATTAGTTTAGATAACAAACAAGTTGAGGCAGTATTTTTATTATAGATGTTTTCTTTGTCCAAGTCTGCTTTTTAGAAGAGAAGTGCTTAACGAATTGGCAGAGGACATAATACATAAGTCTAGAATGGATTGTAACGAGAAGCGAAGAACTGATTTTTACAATAAAAGTGAGCAGAAAGCATGAGCAACTGATGGATAACCTATAGAGCTTGGGAGTGAGAAGGATGACTTTCGAATCAGACGAGAGGTCATGGCTTTGCGGAGCCGTTGATGACCCGGAATGGATAAGTAAATGAGAGTACTTTTTCTTGGCTTAAGGCTTAAGCAATAGGTTAATTGATGTTAATTGTTGGCGACAGATTTCTGCATAGTAAGCCTTAACCTTGGTTGTGCCGGATTTAGACTTGGTGAGGCGCTAAGCCAGGGATGGGCAAACTTTTTGCTCATTGAACCACATTAAACGCCAAAAAATTCTGAGGGCCGGGTAACAAATGTTGAACTTTTAATAACAATACTTTGGCTGTTGCTAATGAGATGCATGCAACTGTGAACATGCATTAAAGTTTCCCATAATCCACAGTTATTATGAAAGTCGAGGCCGGAATAGTAACTTCTCGTGGTCTAAATTTTGTGATTTTTTTTATTTTCTAAAGAATTGTTTGGGCCGGACATGTTGGCGGGCTGGACCTGGCCCGCGGCCGCAGTTTGCCCACCTCTGCCCTAAGCTATATAAAGCTTGGAGACCCCTTAATTATTAAAAAATTACACCAGAAGGTCACACAAAACTTGAAACCAGAATTATATGCCTTTAACTTAGCCTATTTAATAGCAAGGCATTCAACGTGAAAAATTCAAATCATTTTCAGAAAATGAATGCATTTACTCAGGCGAGATGGAATTTGCTACGCACGTTGTTCAAAATGGTTATAAATAGGCCTATATATAGAGTACATATAAAATTTTAAAAAAGCCCTCCAAAAATTTTAATTTTTAGGCCCCCTGCGGATTGTGAGGCTCTAAGCTGTAGCTTTTTTCTTAGCTTATGCCTAAATCCGGCACTGGTTGTAGGATCAGTGTAGCCTACGCATGGTCAAAGCATGGGCGGCGATCCCGGGAGGTCGAGGGACAAGACAGGCCCTACCTTTAACAGTGCGGGGACACAGTATAGAGTTGTCCCTTCGCATTTTGAAGAAACACCATAAAAGGTCAAAAAAAATTTCCACCTCTTTTTTGTGACTAGATCACCTCTTTTTTGACCAGATCAGTTAAAAAATGTCCCGTGACCCCCCCCCCCACCTGTCAAACAAGATATTCGCCGCTGGGTCAAGGCGTCTGCGAAAGGAGTTTAATCCCTCAAGGTAAAAGTGAGTCAATGATTAGTTGCATGTATTAGGCCCCTATGCGTTTGATAAGCGGCGTATGAATGTCAAGAAGTTTGGTAAATACAAGGAGTTTAGTAGTAGTAAGTAGTAGCCTAGTCGTCGTTTATTATTGCAAATTCAGTTTGACACATCGCAAACCATTACAGCAAAAACATAAGCATATTAATACAGGGATACAACAATATAAAGCTATTTACATATCAATCAATAGAAATCAATAATTATGATATTTTAAACAAGACCTTGAAAATAGAAAGAATTCTTAAATGATGAAATAGCATGTTTAAAAACAGTAATATGATTAAGTAATAATAATAAGCCAAATTACACTAATCAATCTACTAAAGTTTTAATGTTTTTATACAAAACCCTGGAAATAAAATTTCTATTATCCTTAAAAGGCAATAAGAAATCATGTTGCCTAGGTCTTAGGCTGTGAGAACGCTCAACCGTAGGAGGGAAAATAGGGCTAAGTAGGCTACATGGATTGAAGATCGGACGACAGACCGAAGTAGGTTTAAATCAGCATCATTTACCGGTTCATCTACACCCCGAACATCAGACGAAAGGTATCCCATTCTACACATTTGGGCAAGAAATATCTTCATTCTGGCACAATCATCAGCAATTTAGGGGATTATTATGAGGATCAGGGTAAAAGAAATGAGAGTTGAGTTAACGATGCCATGCGGGAAGGCTAAAGATTGAGACGAAGAAAGAGGTAGAGGAAAGGGTCTAAGTTTAGGCAGGCCTAGTGATTTGTGATGTAAAGTACATTATAAGATAGATTAGCCTAGAGGGTAAAAGAAAGCTGGAGGAAGTGACTAATGAGATTACGTGTGTGGTTCTTGATGTTAGTTTGAAAGTTATTACGTTGAACAAGGTTGACTGAAGTAAATAATAAATAAATAAGTAAATAAATGATACCAGAAGCAAAAGTGTCAGATAGATTATCGACGTGAATTGTAACGTTAGCAGCTAACAAAGACTCGTTAGAATATGATGTAGTCGCTGCAAGTGGAAAAAGTGAGGCGAATTCGTCGAGATAGACAAAATAACGTTTGCAAAAGAAGGAGACGGATGTTGAAAACTGTTTGAAGTTCAGAAGCGAGTCTTATAGCCTAATGATCAAAGAGCATTCAGAAAATTGAACGTTAATTATGGCGAAGGAACCCAGCCTGCATGCTCAGCCTGCATGCTCACATGTAGCTCATACTCACATTCCCTATGGGACCCGTATGGCGCCCATGTGAGTTCCATCTGCATGAAAACACTGGCAGGGAAGCCAATTAGTACGGTATGGCTGGTTCACGTATGCGATATGGCGTTACTGAACGTTTATGATTAGGCCCTAGTTGAGAGAGACGCACAGAGCAGATAATAACTAGAACAACCGATGAAGTAGAAATTCCTCTGTCAGTCAGGCAATGAGATCTGGTGTCCGGTTGCAAAGATATAAGGTCTCACCTTAGAATGGAGCAGTTTTCAGAATATATATATATATATATATATATATATATATAAAAAGTAGTGACCTAATATTGAGTGAGTGCACAGTAGCCTATAGATACTGCTTGGTTGTAAGAGAAAGGAAAAGGAACTACTGGAGCTTCATACAGGCGTTGAGTGGCTTCGAGGTCAGAGGTTTGCACAAGTATCATCGTAAAATATGATGGTCAAGTCTTGTCAAGAACGTTTTTTATGTTAAAGGGTTAATGGCTGGTGCGTGAACCAACGGACGGAGAATAAGGCTCCGCGAGATATAAACTTACAGAATGGATAGAAGAGGATTATTGTTGCAGAGTGGCGATTACGAGTGTCAGATTATATGGAGGAGAAATCGAAGGGCGTGAGTATAAAAGATCGAAGATTAAAGGTGAAGGGCGTGACTCGTGAGTATAAAAGATCAAGATTTAAGGTCGAGCAGCAAGGTCAGCAGCGACATATAATAATAAGCGTCAAGATGATAGGCCTATGGATACGCGGCGTGTAGGCCTATATAGGCCTATATATAATTATACGCTATAGGCCTATATAGGGACTATAATTGACAGAGGAATTGAGCCAAGAAAAAGCGTAGAGGCGGAAATACTGAGTCATTAAAAACGATCTCATCTGATCGACCGAAGGTTTCGACAGAAATAGATTAGCGAGAAGAGTGTTCTGAACGGAGGAGGCGAATTTAAAACTCAGACAGAAGAAATAACACTGCTGCGAACAGAAACCTGAGTGGCTTCCTGGAAACCTCTTCTAGACATTGTTTAGCTAGACACTAAATTCTGCAGGCGTTGGTCATCCCTATTTGCTTTTACGTGAAGAGTAGAAGCATACAAAGTTTCGTGAGACTGAAGCTGAAGACGTGCGCTCCTCTGGTCAAGGTCAGTTCTGTGTATATACAGCCACGATGCGATTTATATGGGAAAGGAACTCACAGTATCTCCAAATGAAGATACATTTCCTTATACACTTTACCCGTAAGCCTCTCTCCACTGATGACTGACAGAAATCGTATCCGCATCTGAAACGGTCGTTTATATAGCGCCTTGGTTTTTAACAATAGAATGACCTTTTACTGATGACTGATTACCCTACGCCGCGTGTTTGGAAGGTAGCGAATCACTCACCTGTGGCTTCGAACTGTGTCGTTGTTATCAGCAGAATGGTTCGGCCATAAAGTAAACAAAGCAGCCTTTCTAGATAACGATCCTCTGCAGTCCAAGGAGTCGTAGTCCTCGTCGTGTTTATTCTACTGGTCGTTACAAGCAATGACTTGAGTTGGCGCACCCAGAAGATGAAGCCTCAGACTGCAGCATTCAGCTGCTGAGGCGATTGCCTATAGGAAGCTGCCGATGCTGCTGTTGTCGGTGCAGTTCTCTTCCCATAGGTCGGATGAGCGGCGGTACTCGCCTTATCGACCTGAATCTGAGGTGCTGAAAGGTTGGTGGAGGTATGCTAGGGAGCGGCGGGCTTTACGCTTCAACTATTGGAGGCTGGAGCGGGAGGAAGAAGGGAGGTTACGGGAAGAAGATGGACGTGGAGCGTGATGCTTCACTATATACAGCGCTAGTCATCCTGCCATCATCTGCAGCTGATCCCGCGATGCACGGAACCAGAAAACGCGCTTCTTTTTGCACGTTTTTCCTGCTGCTGAAACAGAGGTTGTAGTTGCTGAGGATGAGAGCGTCGATCGGTTGTCTGCAGGAGCAGAGTTTTTTCCCACGGGTCGTCGATCTTACGAGTTCTGCGAGGCTGAGGCAACCATTCCGGAACATAATTGTCTGTCGTCATTGCCTCGGTTGGAATTCAACGCGCGTGGAATGCCGTTTCATATATATATATATATATATATATATATATATATATATATATATATATATATATATATATATATATATATGTGTGTGTGTGTGTGTGTATGTGTGTGTGTGTGTGTGCGCGTGTGTGAGGAAACGTCATTCCAACGCCAGCTGCTGCTCTATCTATTCATTCGCATGCACGCACCGTCACCACCCCCTCCTGCGCAGTAACCATGGATTGTATAGGCCACCCAGTGTATAGGCCTAGATCGCATTTTCATATGAGGCTGAGTGCATATGGAATACTGAGGCACACCTATCTATAGATAGCTTCATTTCTTCCTTATCTTCAGCTTCATCATCTTCAGCGACAGGAAACCGAGAGTCGATCGTGAAACTCCATCTTCTTTGCATTCATCTTTCTCTCCCAGTTTCTCACTTAGCATCCCGTCCCTCCGTATAATTCTTTTCTACGTACGCTAGGCTATCCATCTTTTCTACATCATCGGCAGATTCAGAATCAGCATCAACGCATCAAGTGGTGTTTGAACTTCCATTTTTACCAGCATCAGCAGCAAAAACAACAATATTAGCAACAGAAGTATAAAAACAACAGCTTACATATCAGCTTATATATATAAGGCCATAGTTATATGTGTAGCTTAAAACCTTCGACGTATATTATGGTTATAGACCTATACGTGTATTATATATATATATATATATATATATATATATATATATATATATATATATATATATATATAATCTTCTACTATAGTACTGTTATACACATGCATATGCATATACGTCTACTCATATCTTTAGTTTGTAGTAGGATATACAGAGCCCTAGGGAATCTATGAACATGACTTGATCTTATCTCCTTCCCAAGGATGCTCCTAATTATCATCTTCCTACTCCTCCTATTCCTCCTCCTTTTACTTACTCTTCTCCGACATCCTTCTTTCCTAATTCCCATCCTCTTCATCCTATCTCCCGCCTTCTTCTCCCCTCCGCCTTATCTTCCTCCCAGATATCAGGCTACCAACAGATGATCAGCAATCCCGCATCTGTTATGAATACGTAGATTCGGACAGCGTACGTCTGAGTTGCCTTACGTTTCTAGACTTTTGATCGGATAAGATACGCTGAACCCGAAGACTACAGAGGAGGCAGCAGTCTGCTGTTCTGCATGGTAGACTCGCGCACGCAGACAGAGGGGCGTCGGGTGCATTTTCTAATGCACAAGAAGTCAGAACATCCAGTTGAATTTTTTTAGCTCTTCTGGTGGACGTAGTTAACATGGAAACCCAATTGCCAGGTTACAGTCAAGTGCAGACCCAATTCGTCTAGGGGCGTCGTCTATAGGAGTGCATGCAGTGTTGGTAGGCCCTATTGCTAAACAAAACTACATTATCGACATATTAAACTAGAATTCCTGATCTGCATTAATGATTATGACTAAAGTAAATAATGGAATTTCAAATTGTCAGAAACGATCATGATGAAGCACGACATTTACCAGAAACAGTCAGGCATATTTCTCTCAAAGGTGACCCTTAAAATATTCATCCATATACGTAATTACTAATGCATGAGGTCATTGAGGTGTCCACTTTCCAAGCAAATTTCATGCTTTATCCCCCAAACTATATGCTAAATGCTCTAGATTAAATAAACCTAGGTCTCTGATATTCATCTTCATGTTTGTACAAAAATTCAATTCCCACATAAACTATTACATGATGCATTTAATTTCCACCAAATTAATCCAAAAGACTTCTATGCCATTTGCTAAAGTTAATGCATGTAAATAATGGCCCAACATGCTAATTCAGGATCACTGTTTAAATATTCTTCCTTAAATAATTATATAAAGGACATTAATAAACACAAGTGGAAAACGTCCATAAAACAGACAAAAAGTATTACACACACATGCTTTTATGAATAAGCAACACATTGCATAAAAGATATTCCTAGAGGTAAGTAATCGAGCTAATTTGGCATTCATCTGGCTATATACTTAGGCACATTTTTCGGCATTAAAAAGTAAAACCTCAAACTTTCAGAAAATCTGCAAATAAATATGTATATATATAGGGTCTACATATTTGTTTGGTGTGCATTGATATAAATAACTCTGATGGCTCATCCTCTGTAGTCTGTATTTCTGTTTAAATGATTGACGTATGGGAATGTCATCGAGGCTTTGTTCTGTTGCCCTGAAGAAGTTATTAAATAACATGAAGCACATGCACAACGTGCAATGCTTATGAATAGGTCATTGATCTTATATGTACAAAGTGGGAGAATAAAAAAATCCTATTTCTGAAGTTTTCATCGGAAAGAGACAACGCTGTTCAATGAAATCCCTGATGATGACAATGACAATGAAGAGGATCAATGATGAGGAACTCTGGACTTGTCCGAGGCACAGTTCAACGAATGATTTCTTGGCATGCCGCACTTGCCAAGAACCTAACAAAGAAAGGCAGAGAATCAAAATTACTGAACTGCTGAAAATAAGAAAAGAAATCTGAAAAATCTAATGTAATAATAATTATAACTCTGCTGACTGCCTAACAGCATTTAGTATAAATACACAGTTCGTTTGTGAGGTTCTAACACAGGTCTTTATGATGTTCTTTAAACTATGTTATATAAATAAGTAATACAGAGAGAATAAAACCAAACTCCACCACTGCCCATCCTCTGGTAGTGCCAGTCCCAAGCCTGGATCCAGAATAAAACGTCCTATTTCTGGAGTTTTTATGGGAAAGAGACAACACTGTTTAATGAAACCCCTGATGACAGTGATGATAATAAATGATCATTGTCAGTGTCATCATTAGCAACTTCCAGAGAGATATATATATACATAAATTTCAGCGGCAGAATCAGGGGCATAGCATAATGTACACTTTAAGATTTTCAATTACACCACCTAGTTAGACTCCACTAACATTTCAAATGCTGCATCTACTCCTACCCCCAAACATTTTTACCAAAAACTGAAGAGTTATGTAATTATTACTACAAAGCAACAAAAAAGACTAATATCTTTCGGAAAGAACTGTGAACATATTAAACTGTCTTTCTAATATTTGTTAACTCAGTAACCCAGCTGTTAATTTTTACATCAGCTTGCTCTATTAATATGATTAAAGTTAAATAATATGCAAACATAGTGCTTCAAAAATAAATGATGTGCATTGATATAACTCTGAAGGTTTATCCTTTGTAGTCTGTATCTCTGTTTCAAAGACTAACAAATTGGAATTTCATGAAACCTAAGAATCTCAATCAAGGCTTTGTTCTTTGCATCATATAGTCACCCTGAACAAGTGTTATCACTTTAAATAACATGAAACACATGCACACAGCATGCTATGCCTATGAATAGAGCAGGTTTAGTTTGTCAGTTGCTGTTAGAATCACCTCTGAGAACGTCTGGCTCATCGGATGGTAAGTTGAAGGAATACTGTAACAGGTCGGTGGTAGCGATCCATAATCTGAGCTGGTTGTCCTGTAGAGGATGTTGACTGGTTCACAGGCATAACCAGGCAGACACTCTGAAAACACGAATTGGTTTACATTCTTAACTGCTATCATTATTAAACCAAACCGTGAAAACAAACATTTAATCATAAAATTAAATCACTCTTCAGAGAAGCTGTAAATCCTGCCATTATCAATTAATTTTCATTGTCATGTTACGATCATTGCCAGCACTGCAAGTGATCTGACAAGAAGACATGCATTACATTTTATACAGTGATTAAATACGACTATATGAAATAGAATTAGACAGGAGATACTATAGACATACTTGCACAACTAAACATTACTAAAGATACATTAATCCACACGCTTAAAAAAATTTAGATTTAACAATAGGTAACACGAACGATTGTCCTCCCTTGCGAAGGAAGTACTAGTCCTCACAAATGCTGTGACCTAATGAATGGTGGGGAAACTGAGATTTCTAATCGTATCATAATCGTAATCTCCGGATTTCTACAGCGCCCAAAAAAGCGAAGTCGCGGGAACCAGCTTATTCACAGGCGCTTAGACAAATCAAAATCGTTAGGCGGGGGGGTCAAATCGGTTCCAGGTCAAGATCCAAAGGAGTCAGTCAGGAAGACAGTAAGACGGCTAAGGTGGGTGGTGTTTAGGGTTTAGACGGCGAAGGGGGTAGACAGAGGCGGAGGATTCGGGATAGGATTTGTGAAAGAGCTTCTAGAAGAGCTTCTAATCTGCTCAAGCAATCAGCTCTTCTGCAGTATAGTTCTTCCAACATATCTGGCATCTGTGAGCAATTTTCAGATTAATGCATGCAGTATCATTTCAGGCAAGAAAGAACAATCACTTGAAAGATAACATTCACCTTCCAGATGTGTGGGCCATGTCTTTGTTATTTGTTCAGAAAGTATCGCTGGTTAATGAGACTATAAATATAGTGAGTAAGGTTTGATTCCAAGCAGTTTGACACTTTCTAGCTGCTCATAGCCAGGTAGAGCAGCAGTTTTCAAACAGTGGTACGCATGCCACTATGGTACGCCAGGTGTCGCTACGTGGTATGCGAAAAAATTCAAAAAAATTTAAATTTTCTAACAGTTCACACCCATCTAAATCTGTTCTTCTCGAAACAAGCCCACAGCTCACATTAACACTCTCTAATAGTGATTTTATTTCTCCTTTTTGTTGATATGATTACATTGTTAAAAGTATATATTAATTCAATAATTTTTAAATTTGTCTACCTACAGTCCTACGCCCATTGTTTTTGATCTGACCTTTGCTGGTTATACGCCAACATTCAATTTTTTACCTGGTGCTACAATAAAAATAAAGTTTGAAAACCGCTGGGGTAGGGTCTGTCTACAGGAAGTTCGATGCTAAGCTCCTGAAAATGATCTATTGTTTGACTTTGGAGAGGTTATCGTGAACATGATTTTCTGTTTGGTGAATATAACTCAATACAAAGTCTTTTAGATAAGATGAAATGTTGACTGATACACAACACTTACAGACTGCTAAAAGATTTGGCTTCGCACTTTATAAATGCCTGTGATAGTTTGACTGATATTTTAATCTTATCAGTTTCGTCTCAAGAGAACAATTCAATGTTAAAATTCATTAACATTGGAATGAACCAAGCCTTCATTTCACACAAAATGATAGTTTGTCCTATCTGCTTTCATCTTAAGTGTTCTGCACTGTATGTTGAAAATATCCAAGTAACTGAAATTGGTCACAAATCAGCAAGGCCAGCAAAAGGAGTCACCTTTGGAATTGGAGTAACAAGAGCTTCTTTCCAGAATATAGAAGGCTTCCCTTAGCTCAAAGGAAGATTTATTATATTGGTGACAATATATGCAAGTTCAGAAGAATATTATCGTTTCCTGGTGATGTTTATTTGCAGAACCTTATCAAGGCTAGAAATCATTAATTTAGAAAACTGATCATAAATTTTATAAATAATATTTATAAAAAATATGAATACTGTCTACTAAATAATATATATTTTAGTAGTCATTAATTTAGAAAACTGATCAAGAATTTAGAGAATTACTGCCTTGATAAGGCTAAAATGTCACCAAATTGTCCTGAGTGATTCTTAAAAACTACTATAAATGTAGAACAAGCATATCATAGCACATCAAGCTATATCACCACTGTCACTGCCATCCATTGTCATTTTATATACTACACTCACCTTCTGGCAATACCGGAGATGGCATTTCAACTGGTACATCTATTGCACAGGTAAATACCGGGTTACCAACATTGAACACACCACCTGCAATATATGAATCAAAGTTTTCAAGGTTGCTGTTGCGGTGGCTTTTCAATAAACCGGAAGCCGTTATGACAAAATGCATATATAGTCTTGTGGAAAATTGTAACTCTACTTAGCTGAATTCACCCTATACACATTAACAACTAAGACAAAAGGTAGTTTCTTAATATTTAATGTATAAGGTTAAAGATATGATTAAAAGCTGTGGCTTCAATTTAAAACAATCATCAACTGCCAAAATAAGTCTGTGCCTATGAATAGATGCTTAAGAAGTGTTGCATAAGTTTCCAGATATATAATACATAATAACTGCATAGACATTTTCATATCAGATTTAAAAAAGACAGTCTGAGAATGTATGAGGTAACATCATCAATCAATAACTCACGCATCAGATGTATGTATGTATGTATGTATGTATGTATGTATGTATGTATGTATGTATGTATGTATGTATGTATGTATGTATGTATGCATACATGTAAATTGTATGTATGTATGTATACTATATGCATGTATGTGTATAATATATATATGTTTGCATGAATATATATAAGTATTGTATGGTATATATGCATTTATGTACACTGCATGATTTGGTAAGTATATGTATATATGTATATATCTATATATTATTGTATGTATGTAATTGAACATTTTATACTGCTTTCTAAGGTACCTTTCTCAGGCAATAACACTGCCAAATCAAACTGTAAAGGCTAAGATAACACATTTATTTACACAACTCCAAAGAAACTCATCAGACACATGATCTCAAAAGTTATTGATTTTTTAATAATAATAATAATAATAATAATAATAATAATAATAATAATAAATAATAATAATATAATAATAATAATAATAATAATAATAATTATATTCTTTATTATTTCAAACCGACAAACGCAGTAAGATTACATCGAAACATGAAAGTACAATCAAGATCTTAATTAAACACATGGTTTGGCAGCCATGCAAGGCGCCGCCCTAGAGGGGGTAACGGGAGTCGATCCGCGTACCTTAAGCTCTCCTGGCCATGAGTGTTACCACTACTCTATCCCCCCTCCCCAAAAGTGATTACAGCACTTCAACAACAGGACTCTCTTTCAACTTCCCAATCTGGATTGGTGCTCATTTACACAGTCATAAACTCTGAAAGGTGGAGGGTTGAGAATGCATCGTGCAAATTGCATAGTATACCACTGACAGCCACCCACTCAGGTACTAACCAAGCTCAATGTTATTTATATTCGATGCATCTGCCAGAGACATATCAACAATGCAAGCATCCAACAAACAAAGCATGATGATTGCATTGTACAGGACTTGCAGGTAAATCAGATGGGTTTACAAACATCCACTGTCTATTATCAGAACTTACTGCACCCTTTCCCCTACATAAGCACACTCATGTACCAATCCTAACCAGAAGGATGAGCCGTAATGACATGAAGAGCCTGATGAGAGATACTGATCAGTTACTACAAATAATCAATGGCTCCCTTGGATATGAATGAATACATCAGTATATGCATTATCCCAAACAAAAACACAACTAAAGGTCCGTGCAGTTGAGAGAATTATGGGCACTTACTGAATTTATCTGTAGAGTCTGGCTTCTTAGTCAGATTCACAGAAGGGCAAGGGCAGTCAGTCATCTAAAACAACATATATCAGCAAAAACGATGAACAGCATTCATTATATTCTAAACAACAGAGAATTTATTGCTCATATACTTTTCCAAAGCAGCAATTTAGGACACTGATGTAGATGCTTCTTGAAACACATATTGACATTTTTCACTTCACTGTTCTTTAGCAGGCCACTTGGCAAACTGCATATGAAGTAATTTTTTTACAACCTTAACACATGCACATATACATCAAGAGCCCCTTTAAAAAATCTCTCAACAAAGCCACACATACGGCTACACAACTGATCTAAACAGAAGCAAATAGGTTAAAAATGTACGCCGAGCATAGTCGGAATGAAATAGAGTGTATATGCAACGAAAGACTGAGGATTGTCTAACATCTGGATTCGGGAGCCATACGCAGTGGCGCAGGCCCGGATTAAGCCCTCGGGGGGCCCCTCGCCAAATTCTCGGGCCCTTAATCCCTTAAGCTTACCCCTTCCCTCACCATACCTCCCTCTTCCTTTCCCAAGTGTTAATGCTCAATTGTCTATTATTGACTATATAACTCAAACTTAATAATGTGCAGCTTAACAAAATGCCAATAAACATGTTAAAATAACACTTTATTATATATGCTCACTTTCTAATACAAAGCTGCTGTTTTCAGCAATTTGTGACAGTTTGTCAGGATCAGAATCAGTCACAGTGCGAAACCAAGATCAAAAGTGAATGAAAGTTAGCTGTCATCCAATTTCAGTGATTCATACAATAAATTTAACTTTAACAGACTGCAAAACAGTGACTTCCTACAGCTAGGCCTAAGTGATCAAAGAAACGTCAATACAGTAGATATTGTTCAGTTTAACGGATTCAAATCTTATGATCTACAGTTCACATTTTCTCTACTCTCCTGGCCAGGCCCGTCGAGAGGGAAGCCCAGGAGGCAAAATGGCCAGGGGCCGGAGATTTTCCGGCGATTTTTACTTTTTGAGAGGCCCGGGTCTGGCCCGCAATCAACTTTTCTCGTAAAGTCTAACATTGATAGCTTCTCTAGCTACTCGCCTTTTTTGAGCACCGGAAAGTTGAAATATTTTATTCTTAGGCATTGTTCACTTTTCGTGAATATAATTATATAATATCCAGCACGGTTGTTTGTTTTTTTTAGACGAATACGAAATTTAATAATTATAACTGGTGTAGATATAGGGGCCATTGATCGCCATCATAAGAATCAATCACCAATTCACGACTGACTCCTGACGTAAATTTACAGTTTTACACTGCCCTTGAAGAGAAAAGCTGAATAAATGTGAAAATGCACATTTAAAAAAATCTTCTTGTTCACGCGGGGGGCCCCCTGACGACGGGGGGCCCCCCGTCATGGCATAAATGGCATACTGGTTAATCCGGCCCTGCAGTGGCGTCTACCAATGGTGGAGTGTGGAGAACGATCTCTATCGAACTTCAAAAGTGGGGGGGTTTGACATATTTTGACTGAAAGTGGGGGGTTGCATTTTTTCATGGTAGCTCTTTTGTCCCGTGTGATAATATAGCCAAATCCAACAAAGCAAAAATATTTAAAATCGGAAAAGGTCCCAAAAAATTTTTTGCGCTACGCGCGATAATTGCTTTGACTCTCTTTGGGCACTGTCAGTAAACTCATGATCAGCACCTATTACTAGGGCCTAAAGTAGAAAACATTCAGCTAAGTCATCCATTAATTCATTAATCTGTAGGCCTAACTGTCTCAGAATGACTGATTAATTCGTTTATTTATGACGCCATCATATCAAAGACGATCGGCGTCTCTCCCACTGCAGAATCTCAGAAAACACCAAAATGTGTATTTCAGGGGGTAAATTTTGGGGGGGGTTGATTCTCCATTTACTTTTGGGGGGGTTAGACGCCACTGGCCATACGTATGGCTATATATAACTGATCTAAACAGAAGTGATGTGGTTAACATGTTATGCAGCGCACAGTCAGAATGGAGTAAAGTGTATATGTAAGGGAAGACTGACGACTTCCTGACATAGTAGAAGTACCATTGACTTAAGTTGACTTGAGTTGACGTGTGGAAGTGCAGCACTTGCGTATCTTTGCAGGCAGCCTACTGTAATAATCATAAATCTGACTGACTAGAAATTTAACACAAAGCTCTACGTTACATGTATACTGTGGTGGTGCCAACAAGTGAGGTCCGTCCCAGCAGAGAAGCTTGAATGTTTTTCTTTACACAACAGAAAGCCAGTGAACAATTCCCTCATTCATCAACCGACAATGAAAAGTGAGTAAGTTAGCTTCTAGTCCACTTCAACATTAAACATTCCGAAGAGAGATGGGTAGCGCAAAGGGTAAGATTGCCATTTCACCGGTTGCGTACACAATGTAATATCAAGCCTATTATGAATAGGATCTAATCTGAATATCCATATTATGTGCTACATCTCAATGGTGGACATACCAAATTCGTGTACTTCGTATAACACATCTTACAGTTACCGGTTGCCTTAAACCAGGCATTCCTTATTAAGTATATCGACCTGCTCAATGTTCTATTAGGCTAGCAGACTGACTCAACTCAACGGCAGCTTAACTATTTGCCAGAGTTCACGGGAGCCTACTTCGTTTCACAAATTTCTAGGAAATTAAATAAAATTATGTCGAAATGGCGGATAATGTTCAGGCTCACCTGTTTTGTAGATTCCTCCATGTTCTTCTTCGCAATTCACTATAAAACACGAAACAACAACAGATAACTCAAATGTTTTAGCGTTACCAAGGAATCTATATTTTAGGGAGGTATGAAGCACGCGTGCAAAATTGCATATCCGGTTGTTCCCTGCCCACAGATGTCGCCTATTCAATATTTTGCACTAGATATTAAATATGGTGTTTTATTCTCAACGGGCAATTTTTCACTCAGGAAGCGTAATAATGCGTCGACTTTTCATAAATATAATAAACTGCAAGCATTTTTAATGCAAACAAGACACCGTACCTTTCTGTCCGCCAGAGGGCTGAGCTTCAAATAGTTACACGACGTTAAATGAGGACTTCCCAGTCCTATGTTTTATAGGCTTTTGGAGCGTTACCATGGACGCGATCAAAGATTTTTACGCCATATTTTAAGTATCCAGTAAGTAAGTGGAAGAGCAGCCGTTTAACTAGATTGAAAACTAATGATAGTTGATAACTTCAGTACGATCAGCTATAATTAACACGCTCCAACCAGAGGCAGATTAACAATCTGCCACCCCTAATGTTTATTGTCAACAGTTTTAACTTTAATAACTAGTCTACTGGCTTGCATGGTGGACTGTCAACCAAGTTATCAGAGGTTGAAATCATGCCAGGGCAGAAATTTGTTTCAAGATTTCAGCTCCAGTTGTTCCCCAATCATTTCAGCTGTATGAGTACATTGACTGCACTGCTGGTGGTCAGATCAGTGGCGAAGTAGAGGATTGGTTATCCATCCTCATATGCTGAGGCTAAGCAAATGAAGTCACTAAAATTTCATATGGATGGCTGCCTCAGGTTGGTTTAACACTGTAACAACGAGCGTGTACTAAAAGTGACTGGGATACCAATACAGCTCGTCGTTAAGGTGTAAAGGTTGGCTCTTCTTCAACCATATTAAACTATAGTGTAGGAATAGTAATAGTAATAGCAGTTGCACTAGTACCTAGTTTGGCCAGGCTCTAGTGAGTCTTGTGAGCAAGTGTCTGTAGTGTCTCTGTACTCTTCCAGATGGTCCATCCCATCACAGCTTTGATCACCATTTACATGTTTCTGTCTCTAAGCAGGTTAGTATTCTTTCGTCACTTGAAATCTAATCAAGTTAAGTTAAAACATAAGACTACTCATAAGATGCTTTAGTCTGATACAAAAATTTAAGTCAAAGGCCTTCAATAATATATTATACCTTTATTTATGACAATAAACTAACTTACAGCCAGTAATCAATAAAGCAATAGCTATCACAAATTCATAAATATACAAAACAATCAACTGTTTGACAGAAACTGGTTTAAAATTCTGTATCTTTTCAGAGAACAGATCCAGGTTAAAAGCCTACAAAAATATAAATTGTCTAAGTAAATTTAACATATTGATTCTAGAAATTATGCATAAGAAATTAATGCTATGATATTCAAAACGATCTGTCCACATTATAATACATGTCATGAACCTTAATCTACAGATTAATAACAAAATTTAACCACAGACTCAAGTTTTCTCTTCTACAGCCGAAAAACTTTAAATAAAATACAGAACATAAATATTGATAACATATTGCAACATTTGCCAATTCTTTTATAGCTCAATATATTAATTATGCAGAAGTTTAGAACAGTCATTCTTTTGAACTATATTACTATTAAAAATAGCCTTTTACAACACACAAATTTTAAGTCAATTTTTCCAGTAGTACAAAAAGAAAAAGGAACTGAAAATTGAAGTCTCATGAAAGTTTTAAAAAGTTCAAGCTACACAGATGCATGGAACTGACATATGTAACTGTCCAGCATTTGGAAGACAGATATACAGAGAATACAGTGTGAAGTGATTGGACATCTTCATCTTTTTGTACCTTCTTCAGCAGTTACAATAGCACATTGGAAGAACTTCATACATTTTACTTATAGAACTCTTTCATGCGCAGTGGAAGAACTTCATACATTTTATTGAAAGTACTCTTGCATGATCAGTCAAATTAAAAGAATACACTGAACGGAATGAAATCGTATTAATGTCTCTTATTTTCACCAGAATTTCCTTACTGTAGCCATAACAAAAGTTGAATCTTACTTAGTACATTTTCAGCAATATTTATCGCAAAATTATTAATGTAAATGTGTTGCCAAGTAGCCTTTTTAGCTCAGATCGCCAAAATTCTAGATGGCAAACTGGAGGTTTCCAGAGGTGAAGTGAAACTGGTCGCCATGGCAGGGAGTTTCTCCACTTTTGTCGAGTCATCTGTGACTGGAAGATGGCCTTCAATATCCGACCGGTCAAGATGACATGCATCAGTTTGCGTCGCAGCTGGAAGCCAGGACTGGGTAGGAGGTGGTTGAGGAGGCGGTTGTGGGGCAACGTACCATGACAGGCAAGAGGCAACACTTTCGCGTGAAAAATGTGCAGATGGCTTCTGTATCCTATTAATCGAAACGGTGTCTTTCGATGGCTGAAGAATCTGCACAAGGTAAGGGTTGTCAACACTGTGTGTGTAGCGGTAGGCAGTCGTTGGTAAGCGATCAACATCCACGCATCCAGTCTTGACTCTGCGTATGATTCGCTGATTAAGTTTACTGGCATCCACCATTACTCCTCTGTAGTCGACCATGTATGACGAAAGTGGAGCATTTACTGAATCAGGTTCTCGGCCATTGGATATCCATGACAAAAGATTTGCATCGTACTGGTTTGTGTTGTTTTCAAGTCGCTTTCTACCAAGGCCCTGTATGTAGGATAATGTACAACAGCATAAATAAACATAAAAGTAAAATTAACATGGAGATACAGTGTTGAGGTATGGTTCACTGAATGCACTTAACCTAAAGGTTTAAACAAACTTAACCTAAGGATTTCAATGCCAGAGCTAGTGCTGTTAATCCTGAAGAAGGTCACCTATTTAATGATAATTTTTTATTAATTATTATCCTAATAATTAAACTGCAGGTAGCAAATATTCCGAAGAAACACCTGATACAGAATGTTGAAATGGTATGCTACATTAAAGATACTTGCAATTTAGCTTTGCATATTTGCTTTAGTTAGAAATTAAGCAAATTACACTTGTAAGGAGAAAGTATCTGCTCAGACCTCCTCAAAGTAGAGTGCATCATTCAGAAAAGAATGACGATTGTCATGTTTTGAAAAGACATGGCTTGACGATGGCAGCTGAAAAGAAAACAAAAGAGTTAAAGCTTTTTGTATCAATCAATCAATCAATCAATCAATCAATCAATCAATCAATCAATCAATCAATCAATCAATCAATCAATCAATCAATCAATCAATCAATCAATCAATCAATCAATCAATAAAATCAATCAATCAATCAATCAATCAATCAATCAACCAACCAACCAATCAATCATCAATCAATCAATCAATCAGTCAATCAATCAATCAATGTGTTTATTGACTCATCAAAACATTACACAAACACATTATGAAAAAAAATAGTACAGTTCATACGTTTTGTATACGTAACTTGGGCTTGCGGTACGAGATAATGAGTCAGCCGAAAAGGATCAATAGACTATTAGATCTGCTAAGAACTCGACTGGCTCATTTACCAGTCTAATTTGTGTTAAATCAAAGCAGTAACACAAATAATTTATATCATCACATGGAATATAGGCATAAGGAAGAACAATAAGCATAAGCCAAACTACTTTTCACTGTGTCAATAATAAAAACATCTTCAGTTTGGATTTGAACTGATTTAGAGTTATAACATTTTTTAAGTTTTCCAGGAGAGTTCCATGTTCGTGACCTGTTTATTGACAAGGTCACTGACAAACTATAGTAAGTAACATTGAAACACATGACAGTACAATTATCAAAGTCTCATAGAACATGCGTCTTGGCAGCCTGCTAGGTGCCCGATTTACAGCTGCCCTCTAGGGAGTGGAAGGATGAGTCAACCTATAGGGAGCTCACAGGTACCAAATCACATCTTTCAAGATTCTTATGTGCATCAAGCAAGAGTGTTACCATTCATCTATCTCCCCTCCCCATCACTAAAACTACAGTCTGAAGTTAAAATTACAAAATATACGTAACTACAACAGACAGTAAAACAATTAGATGAAAATTTGACTCTGATTTAAGTTTGATATCTCTTTATTATATCTGGACAATGTGGACATTTAGTTATATTCTAAAAATGATCAACCCCTTGCCTGTTGCTTTGTTTACATCAGTACTGCAAATCAATTTTATTACATCTTTTTTGTGATTCTTGCAAAACCTAAACATTAATTTGTCAGCTGTTAGGAGTTCTGCATCCTTTCGTTGTATATGGCTTCATCACCAATGTGTAGTCATCATGTTCTGCTGTAGGTGCTCCATAACTTTGTCAATACCATTTTACCCATTTTTTAGTAGAAACTGCCATTAGCAGCTTAAACTGTGCTAATTACCTGTGCTCGTTTTGTGAAGATACGGGGTGGTGTTGGTTTAGCCTGATGGCGATATTCAATGACAAAATCATTTCTTGGTTTGCTTCTTGGATGTCCATAGAACCCACTGTTGTGCTGAAAGGAAAATGCAAAGCAATGCTCAGAGACCACAAGATTAAATGTCAATATATACAGCTTAAAAGGCTTCCTTGTGACCTCTATAGATTAACAATCATTCTGAGTTCCCACTAATCTCTTATGTTTTCCTTCTCTTGGTTCTTCTACCTCCAATTATTTGTGGTAGGTCTCTCTCTCTGGGGGGTCCATAGAGTAGTGGTAACATCACTGGCATGAAGAGCAAGAGGTAGCGGGATCGCTTCCCACAACCTCCCCAAATTTAGGTCCACTCAGCCTTTCATTTGCGAGATGGCACGTTGTTAAAATGAGATGTAGGACGTGATGGGCGCCTTGCATGGCTGCCGTGTACAGTTAAATTCGACTCCTGTAATAACTTGTGATCATCCGTTCATACTGATTTGTAATCATACTGCGTTATTGTCAGTTTGAAGATATTAAACGAAGATTATTATTATTATTATTATTATTATTATTATTATTATTATTCCATGGCATACATTCTTATATATAGTCTTTCTCCAAACATGAGTTCTGAGATCTGTACTTTTTTGTACAGCATGTGATTATATGCTTGTGAAACATTACAATCCTTCGTCAAAATTAAATATATTGAACAAGTACATATAGTAAGCACCTGCTGTCTCTGTTGAAATGATACGGTCAGCTATTACAGCAGCCTACCATATGCGCTCTAACTAAGGCCAACATTTTACATTATACGACTGCTTATCATTATAGAGACAAAACTTGTTATATTACGTTTGCTATAATATCCGGGTCTGTACCTTACGTTAAAAAAAATTATTGTTAATCCGACCTGTCACTCTGCGAGTTATTAATAGCAAATCTGTTCTATAGTAAGTTCAGCATAAGCGTCTTTAATAGTTTTGATTCAACTTACCCAGCTACCGATAATTTCGCTTCTTGACATTTTACTAATTTCGACAAAAGATTATTCTGATTATTTATTTATTCTTGTTGATTTACAATGGTTGAGCATCAAGACATTCCAGCATCATATTACGGCACACTCGGTTGCTAAGGACCAATGAACTATCATACTTGTAAACTTTCAGTTACTAAGTAGTTGTCATGGGCTATTGCGATAGCCCTCCAAACCTTGCCCAAAAAGGCAACCAATCGCCAAGTCGTGTGATGACTTTCGGCAGGTGCCAGTTACCCATATTACGTCGGGGCAGTTACCTTAAATCTAATTTAAGAATTTCTACAGCGGCACTCTACTAATGCTCAATAGATGGTCGTTGTTATGCAAAAGCGTTGTGCAAGCCAAATTAATTTAAAGGTCAGCCCGGTCGAAAGTCAAGGAGGGGGACAGACAAGACAGGAAAACCAAGGAAAGGATCTGAGTCCAAAAAATATGAGATTTTAGTCGAAATCTGAAGGCCAGAACAAAAGAACAGACTGTGGAGCGAACATTTACCGGAAAAGAGTTCAAAAGTCTAGGGCCAACAACAGAAAAGGCGCGACTTCCGACTTCCGACTTCCATAATAGGCCTATTATGTCTAAATGCAGTCTTGTTGTCAAGACCTTAAACCTCAAGACCAAGACCAAGACCAAGACCTTGAACCTCAAGACCAAGACCAAGACCAAGACCTTGAACCTCGAGACCAAGACCAAGACCAAGACTTTGAACCTCGAGACCAAGACCAAGACCAAGACCTTGAACCTCAAGACCAAGACCAAGACCAAGACCCAAAAAATCGAAATCAGGTCAAGACTTCTAAAAATTGTCAAGTCGGAATATTCGCTATTTTAATGAAAACATGAGTCTTTTATTTTATTCAAGCAAATTAACTTTAAATGCAAACTGCAGAGAAATCCGAATTTGTATTCAAAAGTCCTTCATGCAAACTCTTATACCAGATGGCTTTTGTATTTTATAAAAACCAAATCGCTCAGAATTTTCTGACCAAGACGTGCCTGGTGGGCCTCATAAAAATTCCGCCATGTGAAAAAATACGTTCTACAGGTGCTGAAGTCGCTGACACACACAGAGTAGCTTTTCAAGCACTGGATGTAAATGTACAGATAGTGAGTCCTTTTGAAATCTTCCCATGGTTTATCATACCGTCTGATACAGAATAACTGTTGCTGCTGCCAATGGGTTTTCCTGACCAACAAGACTTATATCCATCCATAGATATTGATCGTATGATGCAAGAAGGCTTGATACAGAATTCTTGAATTCTGTTAAATGACTGTTCATATTAACAGCCGGTCTTGGTCTTGGTCTTGCGAGACCAAGACCAAGACCTTGAACCTCAAGACCAAGACCAAGACCAAGACCTTGAACCTCAAGACCAAGACCAAGGCCAAGACCTTGAACCTCAAGACCAAGACCAAGACCAAGACTTTTAAAAACGAACTCGAGTGCACTCGAGACCAAGACCTTGGTCTCGAGGACAACAAGACTGTCTAAATGTCCATTGAGTCACATTGAGAAAGTGGTCGACTGAAATGTACATCGTAGAGGCTTATTGCTTACAAGGAAAGTTAGTCCAGTGTGACTGTGACAGTTATTCGCTTTCCTATGGGCAGCCGATGCAGTGATTTTATGATCGGCAGTCTTGTTGTCAAGACTTTAAACCTCAAGACCAAGACAAAGACCAAGACTTTGAACCTCAAGACCAAGACCAAGACTTTGAACCTCGAGACCAAGACCGAGACCAAGACCCAAAAAAATCACATTCAGGCCAAGACTTCTTTTCCTTACAAAAAATTGTCAAGTCGGACTATTTTAATGAAAACGTGAGTCTTATTTTATTCAAGCAAATTAACTTTAAATGCAGATTGCAGTGAATTCCGAATTCGTATTAACAAAAGTCCTTCATGCAAAATGTTATTTCAAATGCCTTTTGTATTTTATTAAAAAAAACAATTCGCTCAGAATTTTCTGACCAAGACGTGGGGCCTCACTAAAATTTCGCCATGTGAAAAAATACTTTTCATAGGTGCTGAAGTCGCTGCATGGCACACACAGTAGCTTTTCAAGAACTAGATTTAAATGTACAAAACGTGAGCATTTTTTAGAATCCTCCCTAGGTTTATCAGACCGTCTGGCTCAGAGAAAACCTCGGCAAGGCTTCCAGATACAGCATAACTTAATTAGTTGCTGCTGCCGATGGGTTTTCCTGACCAACAAGACTAATTGTATCCGTCCATAGGTATTTTGTCGTAGGCTAAGCCTATGATGCAAACAGGCTTGATAATTTGTTTAATTCTTGAGTTTTGTTAAATGACTGTTCATATTGACAGCCGGACTTGGTCTTGGTCTTGCGAGACCAAGGCCAAGACTTTGAACCTCAAGACCAAGACCAAGACTTTGAACTTCAAGACCAAGACCATGACCAAGACTTTTAAAAATGAACTCGAGTGCACTCGAGTCCAAGACCTTGGTCTCGAGGACAACAGGTCTGCTCATATCACCAATACTTAATTCATTAGGGCCTATATTGGCTGCCAGTGATGGGCAATAGTTAACTAAAAAGTTGCTAACTTTTAGTTTAACTAAAATATTTTAGTTAAGGAAGAAGTTTAACTAAAAAATTGTTTAGTTAAAACCATAGTTTAACTAAAAAAAATTAGTTGCTAACTAAAAAGTTTAACTAAAAAAATCAGCAATATGCAACTATTTTTCCACAGTGAACATTGAACACTGTCAGCAAAAAACATTTTAACATTGTATGGTTTTCAAATTCATACACTACAGTACACAATGTAACTGTATACCAGAACACAACAGTACACATTGCATAGTTTGAAGGTGAAATTGTCATTGACGCTTTGCATTATTACAGTTCACTTAACGTCTTTTAGGCCTATTGTGAAAATGTTTGTCGTAAAAAGTTTGAAAAAAGTTGGGAAAAGTTTAACTACTTTTTTTTAGTTTAGTTAGGCCTAACTAATTTCCAAAATCAGTTGCCAACTTTAGTTAAACTATTTTTTTAGTTGGAAAATAGTTTTAGTTTAACTAAAAAAATAGTTTAGTGCCCATCACTATTGGCTGCCCGTAGAAAAGCGAATAACTTTCAAGGCTGGGCTAACTCTATTCAAGACGAGACTGTCACGAGAGTCTTGTATAGAGTTAGCCTTTTACCTTCTGTCCTTGTTAACTCCAAAGACCTCGATCGGTACTCAACCCGATCTTCTGACTTTCTCATTCGGAACATTCCGTGGACAAGAACGGACCTAAGTAGGCACGCCTTTTTTGTTGCTTGCCCTAGCTATAGACTGCATGCAGTGGAAGTCTCATATCCGGCAAAAGTTCGTTCTGCAAAGTCTGTTCTGAACCTCAGATCTCAACCAAAGATCTCAGCTTTTCCTGGACCCATTTCCTCAGAAAACTGTTTTCGTGTGATCTCGGACTGACGGACTCCCTTATTGGCTTTCAACTTAATTGACTCATATCCTACATTTTGGCTTGCACAACGATTTTGCTAGTAGGCCTAGCGACCATCGAATGATTCCTTGAGCATAATTTCATTGGCGCTATAGAAGTTCTTAGATTAGATTAGATTAGATTAGATTAGATTAGATAAGTGTCATGTAGGCCTATTCCCAAATCTTCCGTTACTTAAATGCAAGGATGTGTATCCGAGGTGGAAATTTGTTCTCGTACGACTGATCAAATGACGTCATTTCTCTTAGTTACGTGAATCTCTGCTTCGATGCGCCGTTCATTGAGCATTTTTTGCTAATTGTGATTTGTGAGCACCGTCTAGATTATTAGCTTGCCGGCCAACACGAATTTGATAATTCTTCATCGTTGTTAGTTTGTTGCGAACGTTTACCCTAATCTGTAGCGACAGTAGGCCTATATTTTTAATAGCCTGCCTTACAAAACGACTGGATGCCGGTGACGGAAATCGTAAGTGGCAAAAATTTCTCAATTGTTTGAATCTGCTCTGAACTCCAGTTGAAACCGTTGCCTAATAGCCTAATTAAGATGTAAAATTTCATTACAATGGCCCTTAGTTTTAAAGTGAAAAGTAATAGCGGGGGGGGGCCTATTAACTAATAGATTATAGTAGGGCCGCCGAACAAGGTATTGGAGAGAATAATGAGATTGGCCATAAATTATGCGATATTTTGCGAAGACGTAAAATGATTGTTTTAAATGAGCGAAAGATTTGGACCAAAATCTTTTCTTGAAGCGAAAACTGTTCAAATTTTACAAAATGACAGGGGCCTAACTAGGATAAGATTTTTTTATTTTTAAATGATCGATTTCTGATAGACTGTCTCCAGAAAGCTACCGAGCCTACCGTAGTTCGCACAAGCGTTTGTTAGAGAAAGGTATTAACCGTAGGCCTATTATGGGAGACAACTTGGACAAAGCTTTGTCTATGTGACTGCAAGCCATGATGTAATACCTTTCTTGATCGAACGCCGAGCTGTGCCGGAACCAATCACAATGCAGCTTGTATTGGAGAGATGCATTAAGGGAGTTGCGTTTCGTTCATCTTCATTTCAAAAGCGTTGTCTTCTGGGAATCTTGCTTCTTTGTTGACGTATAATTTTCCCAATTATCCCAGAATGCTCGTGTTCGTATGGCGGGGAAGAAGAGATGTATAAAATGAAAATGCTGACTGTGCGGGGTTTGTTGTGCAAAAATAAAGCCATTAATTAATGTTTAACAGAGAATAAAAACCAGAAAACAAATCGGGCGTTATCGATAGTGAAAACACAAGGTATGATGCATATGTTAACATGCAAATAGTTATCTTTTTTCGACATTCTTGCAGAGTCGATACGTGCTGTTGTGGACTGTTTTTTTAATACTGCGCATAACATGAAAGTTAAAATTATTGACTGTTTGCTGTGCCAAATTTCTAGGGTACTGCATTCATCAACACTTGCCACTTTCGCGAGGACAAATACTATCAATCAGTCAATCAATATTCGTTTAATTCATCAAATCCAGTTGACAATAACGCAACAGATTACAGAAGCACGATAATAATAGAATGGCTTATAGAGGAGAGAATAAGGGGATGTGTTAATACGCATCGTTGAACAAACCACGAGGAATAAAATTGCATTTATCTTTAGCTGGAAGGGTAAAACTAGTTTCGCTTGCTACCAATTGTTATATCTAAACTGTTTAACCTACCTAGTTTTACTAATCAATGTGTCTTTAGTGTCTTTAGTTACATTTAGCTGTGCACGTGTGACATTATGATCTGCTCCTGTTGTAGTTTATTTGAAATATATGTTTGCCCATTGTATACAATCTAATGCATGTGCTCTTTGTCAGATGCAAATAAAAGCTACTTACTTAACGAGTGTGTGTTTGTGTGTGTGAGTGTGATTATGATTGACGCCTGATATGTGTATTTAAATGTGTTATGCGCAGCACAAAAATTGTTGGTTGGACGGTGACGAACAGTCGGCCAGAAACAACAGAAAGAACAATGACAACACCAACAAACAACAAATGCGCAGAAATCATCCAAGGAGTGGAAACCATTCAACCAAAAACCAATGAAGAAAAAGACGTGGATTGGTCTTCACCGCCAAGCCTGTCTCCGAAGCAAAAGACAGCTATGTGGAAGGACAGATGGTCAATTCTTTTCCCAAGATCGGACGGAAGGCTGTTTCCTGCAAAGTGACTCGTCATCACTCGTTAAGCCAATGAAACGACCAGCTTGTCTCGACTACGTGGAAGAGCAGACGGATAGGATTGATTACCGACGGCTGCGAACAGCAGAAACTGCAGGAAAAAACAAAGAATAACATGCGAACGTGAAGAAAGCAACAACACACAGAAATGATCAGAAAGAAAACAGAAGAAAAGAACGAACGAAAAAACTTGAAAACCAAGAAACAAAACAATTCTCATAAGAAATCGGAACGCAAGCAGCGCAGGTGTGCAACAACCTCTGAAAGACCTGAAACAACAAGAAGCAGTGCAGAGACTTCAGCCTCCGGAACACCTGAAAACTTAGAAGAGACAAAAGCAGCAGATGCGACAGCACAAACAACCGATAACATCAGCAAACACAGGCGAGATTAGCAGAAACACCAAAAGAGAAAGATGAGAAATTTAACAAACTTTGCAGATGTCAACATCCTCAGTTGCCACATCATGTCCAAAAACGTTGGTACTGCTACTGTACTACAAAACTTGTTTTAGGTTAAGAAAGAGAGCTTGCTTGTTTGCCTGCTTTACAGGCAGGCAAAAATCTTCATGTCAAAGCACAGCAGGTGCACGGCTTTGGGTGCCGAGGTAGGATTCAGTCAGATCCACTGATTTGATATTAAATATAAATATTAATAGTTTAAAAAGTGATTGCTTTCTTTTTTATCATTATATAGAAATGTGAAATTCTTGATGTTTTCAGTCAGCAACTGGAAATCTATATGTATGACCAGTTTCGTCGTTTTAAGTTGCACAACCACATGTTGCTTGCATTGTGTTCTAAGATTTGCCATGCGGTTTGTTGTACATAAATTGGCCATATTTATTTTACAGTAAAATGCCAGTAGAATAAGAAAATGGTAGGACTTGCTAGTTTTTTTTAGCAATAATTGAAAAGCTGTAGTTGTTTAGCAATAAATGAACAAGACCTATTATTTTCTGTTACGGTTGCTTCAGAAATCGAGTTCCCAATGGTTACTTTCGTGAGGCACCACCAGAATCTGTAGAGATTTAGTAATTGTCAGTGTTAAAATAAAGAACGGTAATTTTGTGTTGCAGAGTTGACGACTAACCTGTCATCTGAAGAATCCTCTGAACCAGCAACCGTAAGTATACTATTTGTCTTGAACTGAAATGATCAGCCAGTTATATCATTTATCATTCAGTAGCCAGTATAATGGTCTGCTATTACTTGAGATTTTAACTAAGGAGTAACCGGTTATTGACCCAGAAACCGATAAGCACCGATAACTACTTCAAATCCTATTATCGGAAAATCTGATGATTCAATCACCGATAAAAAATTAGAAAAATCGTGATTCTTAAGTGCACTTCTTTGAAATTTGCTTAAAATTAATCTAAATTGATCACATTTTCATAAATAAGTTTGCCTCTAATTTTTCATCAGCCAAAACTTCCTCAAGGCAATCGCGTGGGACGCTAATTAAAAAAACATGTTTACTGACCTCATTTTCGTTTCCTGTGAAAAGCTTAGTTTGCCTCTGCCGTTAGATTGCGACATTAATTTAGTATTATAATTTTTTATCAACGACAACTTCCGCAAGATTGCGACATTAGTATTATAAATTTAACAAAACGTTTTCAAAAATAAGTTAGCTGATATAATTTTTGACTCAACAGCAATTTCTGAAAGGCAATTGTGTGGCGCTAAATAATACCAACTTCTTTACTGACCTAATTTTCGTTTCTGATTGTAAGCGTAGTTTACTTCCACCGTTCGAATGCGAACTAATAATTTAATATTATAATTTCTAATCAACGTTAACTTCCACAAGATTGTGACATTATATGTTACAAAATCAAGAAAACGTTTTTGAAAATAAGTTTGCTGAAACAAAACTCGTTCACTTACATCGTCTTCGATTCAGGTGACAAGAGACTCTTATCAAGCATACCAATTCTACTGTTGGATTTGGACATCAATATTATAAATTTAGAATCTTTAGAAAGTAATTTAATTCATGATGTCTCAAACCAGAAATAAGATCTGGAATTATTTAAAAATTAATTCAACTGACTAGTCGAAGGCAAATTGCTTAGCTTGTAAAGATAAGGTGAAGAGAGGAGGCATAAAATAACCCAAAGGCCCAAACACTATAAACTAACTCTAACAGGAACTGTAACCCGAAATTTTACTGTCCGGTTGTCATTTTCATATTTGCTGAAACTTTCTTAAAATTTGCAAACAAAAACAATTTCAAAATACATAACGAAATGCAAAAATTTTTTAATATATCTGTATATATATTTTAACATGACCATCATATCGTCACAGCTTCACACACAAGCTCAACGAATATTTGCAATTATCGGTATTGGAATCACCAATAAAATGTGCTAAATTATCGGAATCGGTTATCGGCAGAAAAACGCTTATCGGTTACTCCATAATTTTAAATAAATTTGTTGTTTCGAACTAAAAATTTTTCATGCTATTTTTGTCAAAACTGACCTTGTTTACCTGATAATTATATTGTGCCACTTCAGGAAAAACTCAGAAGCACTTGTAATGGCATGTGCTGTATTACAGTGCTGTAGAAATTGTTGCATTCATCATCATCTGATGCGAGAAAATGAAACCACAATGAAATTGGTTTTCAAGCTCTTGTGGAAAGAGGGAAGGAAAGACGGGTAGTGCATATAGCTCATCTAGCTTAATCACGGAGTTGGCTTTTTTCAAATTGCCACAGAAAAACCTCATTGCTGGCCAGGGAGTGTAATTCTTCCATAATTCTGCATCTAAAAAGAATGAAGTAAAGTCAAATGGAAATATTGTGCAAAAGTGCTTAATGTATTGTGAACAAATGGGACCAGATTGTTGCTGGTATATAACAAATTCCTTTGGTTCTTTTTACAGATCAGTATCGTCCCTTGTATGTGAGAAACTACTGGATGTGTCGCCAATCTGTGGTCATCCTTCGTTTCCTGGATACAAAATCATCTTCAGGATGGGAACATGTTCACGTCAGCATTGTGTGAGAAAAGGCATTCCATAGCCTACTTGATTTGTCTTCATGGCCATTGTCTTGGGTCTCGTATGTCTGTGCCTGGCTGTTTTTATAGCACTTTTTCAGAAATATCAAGGGTTTTCTTATGGTTAGATCATCTGGTTACATGATGTGACTGTACAGTGGCAATGGTGTCTGTTGTAACAACATCATATTACTGCATTGCTGCCCATATCTTAATTATTTTTATGCTTATCCAAACTGAAGCACCAAAGCTGATATATAATTTCCTTTTTCAGATGGACTTGTTATGCAAATTGTTGTGTTTGAAAAGTGTAGTGGAGGCAAAAGCGTCACCTGTAGTTTCCATTAATTTCCTTATGTACTGCTTTTATTTTGTGGCATTTTGGTTTCCATTTGGTATTCTTTATGGCCTTCTCCTCTTTTCCAGAATCCTTAACCGTGCCGAGTAGCTTTGTTGTCTAGAAGCAGCCCTATATAAGTTAGAGGAATTTTTAAGAATTAAGAATTCAGTTATGAGAAATGGAATCCTTCATCTTGAATTTCTGCAGACATGCTATGGTCATCTTTGTTTTAATTGGTATTATCATTATAACCATTTTTCTGTATTCATCATCATTAATGATACCAGGGCTAAGAGTTGGATACAGATACTGATTGGTTGAATGCATTTGCCATGTAATGTGTGGTGCATAGATTGGAGCCTCTCTAAGAGGGTGTACAGGCCTTTGAGCAAGTTCAGTCTACACAATTGTTTGGCACCATCGATTGATGCGTTTCTCTATATTTAGTGGCTTTCATCTTCAAGGTGTAATCAAGGTCTTTTCTTATCTTTTCTCCTGCAAATTGTTTTTGGTCATGGTAGTCTGTTCAGTCAGATATGTTACTCAATCTTTTTAAAGACATGCCAACAGATGACATCTTTTGCTAAACTAGAAGACACCTTGTAAGTGAAGGGGCAACGTTTAACACAGGCACTGAGCGGTGTACCTCCAGCATGGGTCCCCCGCAAAACCGAGCCACTTTGACCCGCTTCTATTCCGCCTCTGCCATGTGCACCCGATCCGCAAAGTTGCACAGTTTGACCATTTTAAATAAGCTGAAACAGGGCCCTGCAAAGAAAGAATAGTACTTCATACTTAAACATTTTAAAAAACATTTTAGAAAAATTAAGTATATTTCATATATCTTGAAAATAAATTTCTTTCCATATAGGTTACTATGAGGTTGTAAGGAATATAATTAGAATCTGTTATGGCCTCCGATAAAACTGTTTCTTGATTGTTCCTCAATGACTTAAGACCAATACATCCAGGTCAAGACGATCTGGTCTCCCACAGAAGAATGGATAGATATTGAGTAAACTATCAAGTTCTATTTGCAGTAGTTTCTGTCCTATATAATGCGCAAAATGGAGAATTTATTTATTTCAGATAAAAAAAGTCATATTACGTAATATGTTACCTTCTGTGGTGACTTATGTTCTATGGTTTATACAAAAATTACAAATTGCTACTGTGGAGAACCAGTGGCCGCTCTGACTTCCTTAGGGAGGCGCTTGGTCCTAAAAGTCTTCAACCAGTATGTGAGTAACCAGTGCCCCTCTGGATTGACGCGCCCGGGTATAACAGGAGGAGGCTTCAAGAGTAACAACGCTATCCGTTATATTGTTTCATTTAATCAACCACGGTCGCCGACACAATAAGATTGCGGACATCAAGCAACTTCCAAACAGTACAAATCGACTAGGCTACACACATATCTAAAATTCAGTTGACAACTGAAGCGCACTAGTCTACTTAAAAGCGAAATCACCAGTCACTCTCTTTCATGCGGCTTTCTGACCGAACCACTTGACTGTTCAGTTACCTTCTTCAAGCATGGCTGTTCCATCTCTCACTCTGCTCTTCTTCGTTCTGTCCTCTGTTTTTTGCCTGCCTGGATTTCCCATTCAGTGTCACCATCGAAAGAGGTTACATTAAGCAGGGCCGTTTTAAGGTTGTTGTTGACCGTAGGCATTCTTGCGTTTGTAGACCCCAACTCGACTGCAAACTGCATTAAGGCTAAATGCATTCACATTTTTTCTTGACGTCATGTTTACTCATGATTCACTAACGCACCCAGTTTTGATTTTAAATCTCAAGCTACTTTTCGTAACTTTGATTATTCAATATCCACTAATGGCATAATAGATTTTCAGACTTTTGTAGGCCCTGAAAGTTTCATAGGCCCTAGGCACAGTGACAGTTCCTACTGCGATAACTGATAGCACACCTAACAGTAAAACATCTGATTGAATATCGAAAACGAAAGTTGCAACATTACATGATAGGACACCATTAATCTTCGGTTTAATGACCTGACAATATCTACCTTTATAATTATGTCATGTATCAAATACTAATTATTTCACAAACAGCATGCATGTTATATGAAAGGTTTTTTACCAAGTTACTTTTTTTTACCAAGGTACTCTTTTAAACTGTTCGGATATCTAACACACTCCACTATAAATTCAGTTAGATAACAACACATACATGAGCATATATATGTTGACAATTCAGAAATAATTTTGAAAGAAAGCGAGAAACTTAAAGCGTCTGAAAGACACCATTAAAAGGTGTCAAAAAAGAGCCATGCAATGTCACTGTCACATCATTTAACATAACATAACATAACATAACATCTGTCTTTATTGCATCCAATGACAACATTTGACAGTCATTTACAACAACAAAATTTTTTATATAATTAGTACAGAATCTGTAAACTCAGTAACTATGAATTCCAAGGTAAAAAGAATTAATACTTATGCAACTTCCCATTTCTTCATATCCACTTCTAACAGGTGAGTTTATGCAGTTGATTGAATTCTTGTAGTCTTGCAATACTAATGGCTTAGCTGAGTTTATGCAGTTGATTGAGTTCTTGTAGTCACAAGAGGCAATGGGCGCCCCTAAGGGACCTAGATCCCGCTGAACGGGGATGCCCTGCTAATAACTAATTATTAGCTGTTCGAGCGCCTCTGAATGGTATATACCGCGAGAGGCGCTTTATAAATGCCCATATACAATACAACTAATTACAATTTCAAAGGATGGCACAGCATGGTTGCTCGCCTCACAATAGCACAATCCAGTACCTGGCTCAATCGTCTTACTCCCTCCCCGCTTGGAGGCGCTTAATACTTATGGCTTAACTAAACTTTACTAAACTTAACTAACAAACCTTAAGTAACAACACTCACGAGCCAGGCCCCGTCTCCACCAATCCACTAAAGTCAAAATCAAATCGTGCTTTTTGGTTATTTATCCAGTATCATTACATGCGACAGAAGAAAGCTTTTTATTTGCTTCTTAAACAAATGCCTGTTCTGCAACGAACGAATTTCGACTGGGATCTGGTTCCAGATTAGCGGACCAGCTGATCTGATACTAAACCGTCTCACATTCGTACGACTATTAATTGGACGGTATAGTGAGGCTCCCCGCGTATCATGTTTGTGCACCTCCGAGGCCTTCGCAAAGTAATTTTTAAAGCAATATATGGGAGAGTGTCTATGACACACTTAACGATTAAATGGTTTGATGCAAATTGAACAGTATTCCACAACAATTGTCCCACACAAGAAATATTAAAACAACTTCAGCACAATACATATAATTATAATTATGACATTGATTCTTATTC
Source organism: Allolobophora icterica (assembly GCA_963556255.1). Classification (NCBI taxonomy): domain Eukaryota; kingdom Metazoa; phylum Annelida; class Clitellata; order Crassiclitellata; family Lumbricidae; genus Allolobophora; species Allolobophora icterica. Next base: position 41,740,093 of record OY744605.1, read on the forward strand.
ATTCTTGAAATTTTTAAGTGATTATTGGTGTTCAGTTTAATGACATCATATGGCAATATCTACTGTTATAATTATGTCGTGTATCAAATAGTAATAATTTTACAAATAGCATGCACGTTTAATGAAAGAGGTAGTTTACCAAGGTACTTTTTAAAACTGTTCAGATATTTCATGCTGAACTATAAATTTAATTAGCTAGCAAAGCATCCATGAGCATATACATGTATTTTTTACAATTGTTTAAAGTTTGGTTTCAGTGTCTTCAAATCATAATTACAGTGAATAGTATCCTTGAACTGACTGTAGGTATCATATAAACATTAGAATGTAAGCCTTTGATTAGTATTTGCCGTCTGGGATTTCCTTATGCCTTTAGGGTTCTAAATAGTTTATATCTGTACTTAAACTGGACAAATAGATTTATAAAAATGACCTCTATTATCATTTATATATTGTAATTGTCCATTTATTTACTATATAAAGTTACATTAAAGTAAAAATTTCCTGAAATTCAAGATAATTACTAAAATTTACATGAGAAATACACAGGGCTTCTTTAGCCAAAGTATCTGCTTGATCATTGCTTGTCAGTTCAATATGACTGGATCCAAATAAATCTTATTTGATTGGAATTTAGTCTGTTAATGAGAGATAATAAATCATTCAATAAAGCAGGTTTAGACTGAGAGTAAGACTTTTTAATGTGTGTAAGAACACTCAATGAATCAGAGAAAATCGCAAACTGATAAGTATTATAACATTCGCAGTTTGTGTTCCACATAACAGTTTCTATTATTGCAATCAACTCTGCTGGATAGATGCTGGAATTATTACATGGTCTAAATTGTTTATCTATATTTAAACTTGGTATTGTAAGGCAGCAGAAACAGTCATCTACCTTTGACCCATCAGTATAGATATGTATGTAAGAGTCATAATTAGAGATTTATTCTAAAGGAGATTGTTTTAAACATTCTGGATGATCAGTTTTCTTACTTGTTAACTTATTCAAAGTTAAATCAACCTCTACTTGTTTGTTACAAAAAAACTTTGGTTAAGAAATACATTGCTTCCTGTAGCCCCAGAAGAAGTAATTCCTGCCCTGTGACTCAATTCAACGGTTGAGGTATCCTAACCATGCATAAGGTATCTAACATTGTCTATGACACACATCGTGATGAAATGGTTTGATGCAAATTAAACAGCATTCGCAAACAATTGTGCGACCCAAGAAATATTAAAAGAACTTCAGTCATATATGTACAATACATATAATTATGACATTAGATTCTTAAATTGTATTCTTGAAAATTTAAGTGAGTATTGGTGTACAGTTTAATGACATCTTATGGCATTATCTCCTGTTATAATTATGTCATGTTTCAAATATTGATTATTTCACAAATAGCATGCACGTTATATGAAAGAGGTAGTTTACCAAGGTAAACTGCTCAGATATCTAACACACTCAGCTCAATTTAATTTGCAAACTAAGCGTGCATGAGCATGTATATGTGGACGACAATTCAGAAATAATTTTTTAAACTGCTCAGATATCTAACACACTCAGCTCAATTTAATTTGCAAACTAAGCGTGCATGAGCATGTATATGTGGACGACAATTCAGAAATAATTTTGAAAGAAAGCGAGAAACTTATAGCGTCTGAAAGACACCATTAGAATGTGTCATAAAAGCACCGTACAATGTCATTAATGTCACAACATTTAAAGCAATATCTCGGACATTGTCTGTGACACACAGCAATAGAACGGTCTGAAGCAAAGTAAACAGCATTCCGCAACAATTGTCCCACCCAAGAAATATTAAATCAACGTCAGTCATAAATGCACAATATATATAATTATAATTATGACATTAGATTCTTGTTCTATTCTTGAAATTTTTAAGTGATTATTAGTGTTCAGTTTAATGACATCTTACGGCAATATCTACTGTTATAATTATGTCATGTATCAAATAGTAATAATTTTGCAAACAGCATGCACGTTAAATGAAAGCAGGTTTTTTTTACTAAGTTACTTTTTAAACTGTTCAGATATCTAACACACTGAACTATGAATTTAATTAGCTAACAAAGCATCTATGAGCATGTATTTGTATCACAATTGTTTAAGGTTTCGGTGTCTTCAGATCATGATTACATGTATATCTCTTCTACGGCAAGTACAGAGTAATGCAGCACGATGCAGTGGAATAGTTACTGCAATACATAAGCCTATTCAAACCGTATGTGATATTTAAAAACCAAAAGTTGGAGTGTAGATAGATAACATAGATAACATAGATACTCAGTAACCAATATGGAATATATGTAATATACTATAATAAGATTCTTGTTGTGTATATAATATAACACAACATACCCAAGATTCAACTATTGAAAGGAAATGGCCATATATGTTCTCAACCAATGTGTCTAAAGATATAACTAAGGTTGGGGCATAAGAGTGTTATTATAATAGGCGCGTTATAATAGTGTAATAATTAAGGCATAAAAGTAACATGCACATGAAAAAGAGTAATTAAATATTTACAGATTTAACAAAGATGTAAAAACAATTTACAGTAGCAAAACTTAGGATATCTTTTTTCAAAATTTGACCTTTAGTGCTCAGGCTAACTAACCTAAACACTCATTTTGAAATATATTTACCCACAAAAGAGTTGTAACAGAGTTGTAACAGAAATTTCATTTTCATATAATTAACATTTATCTCGCAACAACTTAGAGATATCTTCTTTTTTACATTGAAGTAGGAGGCGGTGAATAATATCCTTGAACTGACACGTTTCATATAAACATTAGAATGTCATTTTACAATAAATAGCCTTTGATTAGTTTTCCGTCTGGGATTTCCTTTGCCTATAGGGTTCTAAACGCTTAATATCTCTACTTACAACTGGACTGCCTATTGGATTCTAAATATTTAATGCATGTTCTTACAACTGGACAAATAGATTTATAAAAATGACCTCTATTATCATTAATATATTCTAATTGCCATTTATTTACTCTATAAAGTTACAATTAAGTAAAAAAATCCTGAAATTCAAGATAATTAGTAGAATTTACTTGATAATATCCAGGGCTTCTTTAGCTTGATCATTAATTGTCACTTCATTATAACTTTGGATCCAAATAAATCTTATTTGATTGGAATTTAGTCTGTTAATGGGAGGTAATAGATCATTCAATAAAGCAGAGCCGCACAATTACATTAGATTCTTATTCTATTCTATAAATTTTTAAGTGATTTTTTTAGTCTTTAGTTTAATAACGATTTTGGGCAATATCCACTGTTAGAATTATGTCATGTATCAAATAGTAATAATTTCCCTAACAAAATGCACCTTAAATGAAAGGACGTAGTTTACCAAGTTACTTTTTTAAACTTTTCAGATATCTAACACACTCAACTGTAAATTTCATTAGCTAACAAAGCATGCATAAGTATATAATTTTTTATGTGTATTACAATTGTTTAAAGTTTGGCTTCAATGTCTTTAAATCATAATTAGATGTATAGTTCTTCTATTACAACACAGTAATGCAGCACTGCGCAGTGGAATAGTTACTGTAATACATAAACCAAATCGCAACGTATGTGATTTTTAAGAACCAATGTTGGAAGTAGTAACACAGATACTCAGAAACCAATATGTAATATATGTAATATACTAACATCAGATTCTTGTTATATTTATGTATATATATTTGTGAAATAACAACATTCCTAAGATTCAGCAGTTGAAAGGAAATGGTCATATTATGTTCTCCAGCAACCAATATGTCTAAAGATATAACTAGGGTTGAGGCATAAGAATAGTATTAGTTTGGCTTCAATGTCTTCTAGTCATAATTAGATGTATAGTTCTATTGCAACACAGTAATGCAGTACTCCGCAGTGGAATAGTTACTGTAATACATAAACCAACTCACACCATATGTGATATTTAAGAACCAAATGTTAGAGGTAGTAATACAGATGCTGAGTGACCAAAATGTAATATATGTAGTATATTAACATCAGGTTCTTGTGATATATATGTGTAATGCACTTAATAATTGTATAATGTTAACCGTTTGCTGCAATTTTTTGTTTTGAATTCCACTTCTACCATTTAATTAAGTTTTAATTTAGATTTATCTTGTTCACTTCTTTTTTTCTTGATCGAAGCAATTAAATAGAATATTGATTGAAATACTTTTATAATGACATTTATTGTGATAGTATTGAACCTTAGGTGGCCCTACATAGCGGGATTTTTTATCCCTTCTGGGTCTCCTCTTGTTGCAAATGCTGATACTGCTATGTTATACTGCATTGTTTTCAAACTGCTTCAATAAAGGATTTGATTGATTGATTGATTGATATCTGTGATATAACAACATTCATACGATTCAGCAGTTGAAAGGAAATAGTCATATGTTCTCCAGCAACCAAAATGCTAAAGATATAACTAAGGTTGAGGCATGAGATTATTATTAGTTTAGTTTCAATATCTTCAAGTCATAATTAGGTGTGTATTTGTCTATTACAACACAGTTATGCAGCACTCTGCAGTAGAATAGTTACTGTAATAGATAAACCAACTCACACCGTATGTGATATTTAAGAACCAGATGTTGGAGGTAGTAACACAGTAGAATAGTTACTGTTATAGATAAACCAACTCACACCGTATGTGATATTTAAGAACCAGATGTTGGAGGTAGTAACACAGATACTCAGTAACGAATTTGTAATATATGTAATATACTAACAAGAGATTCTTCTTATGTACATGTATATATTTATGATATAACACAACATTCCTAATATTCAGCAGTTGAAAGGAAATGGTCATATATGTTCTCCAGCAACCAATTTGTTTAAAAATATTGCTAGGGTTGAGGCATAAGATTATTGTTACTTTTGTTTGAGTGTCTTGAAGTCCTAAGTGGATGTATAGTTCTTTTATTGCAACACTGTAATGCAGCACTTTGCAGTGGAATAGTTACTGTAATACATAAACCAACTCACACTGTATGTGATATTTAAGAACCAAATGTTGGATGTAGTGACACAGAGACTCGGTAACCAATTTTTAATATATGTAATATACTAACAAGAGATTCTTGTTATATATATGTCTATATTTATGATATAACACAACATTCCTAAGATTCAGCAGTTGAAAGGAAATGATCATATATGTTCTCCAGCGACCAATATGTCTAAAGATATAACTAGGGTTGAGGCATGAGATTGTTATTAGTTTGGTTTCAATGTTTTCAAATCATAATTAGATGTGTATTTGTTCTATTGCAACACAGTAATGCAGCACTACGCAGTGGAATAGTTACTGTTATACATAAACCAACTCACACCATATGTGATATTTAAGAACCAAATCTTGGACGGTGGTTACATAGATGCTGAGTATCCAAAATGTAATATATGTAATATACTAACAACAGATTCTTCTTTTATTTATGTCTGTGATAGTGTGTATATATATATATATATATGTATATATATTTATGATATAGCACAACATTCCTAAGATTCAGCAGTTGAAAGGAAATGGTCATATATGTTCTCCGGCAACCAATATGTTTAAAAATATTACTAGGGTTGAGGCATGAGATTATTATTAGTTTGGTTTCAATGTCTTCAAATCATAATTAGGTGTGTATTTGTCTATTGCAACACTAATGCAGCACTCTGCAGTAGAATAGTTTCTGTAATAGATAAGCCAACTCACACCGTATGTGATATTTAAGAACCAGATGTTGGAGGTAGTAACACAGTAGAATAGTTACTGTTATAGATAAACCAACTCACACTGTATGTCATATTTAAGAACCAGATGTTGGAGGTAGTTACACAGATACTCAGTAACGAATTTGTAATATATGTAATATACTAACAAGAGATTCTTCTTATGTACATGTATATATTTATGATATAACACAACATTCCTAATATTCAGCAATTGAAAGGAAATGGTCATATATGTTCTCCAGCAACCAATATGTCTAAAGATATAACTAGGGTTGAGGCATAAGATTATTGTTAGTTTGGTTTCAATGTCTTCAAATCATAATTAGATGTATAGTTCTTCTATTGCAACACAGTAATGCAGTACTCCGCAGTGGAATAGTTACGGTAATACAGAAACCAACTCATACCGTATATGATATCTAAGAACCAAATGTTGGAGGTGGCAACACAGATACTGAGTAATCAATATGTAATATATGTAATATTCTAACATCAGATTCTTGATATATAAATATATATATTTATGTATATTTATATGTATATATGATATGACAACATTTTTAAGATTCAGCAGTTGAAAGGAAATGGTCATATATGTTCTCCAGCAACCAATATATGTAAAGATATGACTAGGGTTGAGGCATGAGATTTTTATTATAATAAGTGCATTATAATAATGTAATAATTAATGCAATAAAGTAATATGCACAAGTAAAAGACTAATTAAATATTTACGAATTTAACAAATATATTAAACTATTTACAGTAGCAAACTTAGGATATCTATATACAAAATGTGATATATAAATATATATATATATATAAATATATATATTTATGTATATTTATATGTATATATGATATGACAACATTTTTAAGATTCAGCAGTTGAAAGGAAATGGTCATATATGTTCTCCAGCAACCAATATATGTAAAGATATGACTAGGGTTGAGGCATGAGATTTTTATTATAATAAGTGCATTATAATAATGTAATAATTAATGCAATAAAGTAATATGCACAAGTAAAAGACTAATTAAATATTTACGAATTTAACAAATATATTAAACTATTTACAGTAGCAAACTTAGGATATCTATATACAAAATGTGACCTTCAGTAATTAGGCAAACTAACCTATAGACTCGTTTTGTAATATATTGACCGTCAAACGGGTTGCAACAGAAGTGTCATTTTTATACAATTGACACTTACCTTGCAATAACTTAGAGATATCTTCGTTTTCATGTTGAAGTAGGAGGCGGTGAATAATATTCTTGAACTGAGACGTGTCATGTAAACATTAGAATGTCATTATATAATAAATAATAATAACAATATGAAGTTGATTAATATTTGCAGTCTGGGATTTCCTTATGCTTATAGGGTTCTAAATATTAATATCTGTACTTACAACTGGACAAATAGATTTATAAAAATGACCTCTATTATCATTAATATATTCTAATTGCCATTTGTGTACTATATAAAGTTACAACAAAGTAAAAATTTCCTGAAATTCAAGATAATTAGTAGAATTGACATGATCAATACTCAGGGCTTCTGTAGCCAAAGTATCTGCTCGATCATTGCATGTCAGTTCAATTTGACTTTGGATCCAAATAAATCTTATTTGATTGGAATTTAGTCTGTTAATGAGAGATTATAGATCATTCAATAAAGCAGATCTGCACTATTGCATTAGATTCTTATTCTTTACTAGAAATTTTTAAATGATTATTTATTTGTGTTTAGTTTACTGACGATTTTTGGCAATATCCACTGTTAAAATTATGTCATATATCGAATAGTAATAATTTCCATAACAAGATGCACCTTAAATGAAAAGAGGTAGTTCACCAAGTTACTTTTTTAAACTGTTCAGAAATCTAACACTCAACTGTAAATTTTATTAGCTAACAAAGCGTGGATCAGTATATTTATGTATTACAATTGTTTAAAGTTTGGTTTCAATGTCTTCAAATCATAATTAGATGTATAGTTCTTCTTATGCAACACAGTAATGCAGCACTCCGCAGTGGAATAGTTACTGTAATACATAAACCAGCTCACATATGTGATATTTAAGAACCAAATGTTGGAGATAGTAACACAGATACTCAGTAAGCAATATGTAATATATGTAATATATGTAATATACTAACATCAGATTCTTGTTATCTATATGTATATTTATATCTATGTGATATAACACAGCATTCTTAAGATTCAGCAGTTGAAAGGAAATGGTCATATTATGTTCTCCAGCATATAAAATGTCTACAGATATAACTAGGGTTGAGGCATGAGATTATTATTGTTTTGGTTTCAATGTCTTCAAGTCATAATTTGGCGTGTATTTGTCTATTGCAACACAGTAATGCAGCACTCTGCAGTAGAATAGTTACTGTAATAGATAAACCAACTCACACTCTGTGATATTTAAGAGCCAGATGTTGGAGGTAGTAACACAGATACTCAGTAACGAATTTGTAATATATGTAATATACTAACAAGAGATTCCTGTTATCTACATGTACATATTTATGATATAACACAACATTCCTAAGATTCAGCAGTTGAAAGGAAATGGTCATATATGTTCTCCGGCAACCAATATATTTAAAAATATTACTAGGGTTGAGGCATGAGATTATTATTAGTTTGGTTTCAATGTCTTCAAATCATTATTAGGTGTGTATTTGTCTATTGCAACACAGTAATGCAGCACTCTGCAGTAGAATAGTTTCTGTAATAGATAAGCCAACTCACACCGTATGTGATATTATTTTAAGAACCAGATGTTGGAGGTAGTAACACAGTAGAATAGTTACTGTTATAGATAAACCAACTCACACTGTATGTCATATTTAAGAACCAGATGTTGGAGGTAGTTACACAGATACTCAGTAACGAATTTGTAATATATGTAATATACTAACAAGAGATTCTTCTTATGTACATGTATATATTTATGATATAACACAACATTCCTAATATTCAGCAATTGAAAGGAAATGGTCATATATGTTCTCCAAAAACCAATATGTCTAAAGATATAACTAGGGTTGATGCATAAGATTATTGTTAGTTTGGTTTCAATGTCTTCAAATCATAATTAGATGTATAGTTCTTCTATTGCAACACAGTAATGCAGTACTCCGCAGTGGAATAGTTACTGTAATACAGAAACCAACTCATACCGTATATGATATCTAAGAACCAAATGTTGGAGGTGGCAACACAGATACTGAGTAATCAATGTGTAATATATGTAATATTCTGACATCAGATTCTTGATATATAAATATATATATTTATGTATATTTATATGTATATATGATATGACAACATTTTTAAGATTCAGCAGTTGAAAGGAAATGGTCATATATGTTCTCCAGCAACCAATATATGTAAAGATATGACTAGGGTTGAGGCATGAGATTTTTATTATAATAAGTGCATTATAATAATGTAATAATTAATGCAATAAAGTAATATGCACAAGTAAAAGACTAATTAAATATTTCCGAATTTAACAAAGGTATTAAACTATTTACAGTAGCAAACTTAAGATATCTATTTACAAAATGTGACCTTCAGTAATTAGGCTAACTAACCTATAGACTCGTTTTGTAATATATTGACGATCAAACGGGTTGCAACAGAAGTGTCATTTTTATACAATTGACACTTACCTTGCAATAACTTAGAGATATCTTCGTTTTCATGTTGAAGTAGGAGGCGGTGAATAATATTCTTGAACTGAGACGTGTCATGTAAGCATTAGAATGTCATTTTATAATAAATAATAATAACAATATGAAGTTGATTAATATTTGCAGTCTGGGATTTCCTTATGCTTATAGGGTTCTAAATATTAATATCTGTACTTACAACTGGACAAATAGATTTATAAAAATGACCTCTATTATCATTAATATATTCTAATTGCCGTATATGTACTATATAAAGTTACAACAAAGTAAAATTTCCTGAAATTCAAGATAATTAGTAGAATTGACATGATCAATACTCAGGGCTTCTGTAGCCAAAGTATCTGCTCGATCATTGCATGTCAATTCAATATGACTTTGGATCCAAATAAATCTTATTTGATTGGAATTTAGTCTGTTAATGAGAGATTATAGATCATTCAATAAAGTAGATCCGCAGTATGACATTAGATTCGTATTCTATACTAGAACTTTTTAAGTGATAATTTGTTATTCTTTACGTTTAATGGGGATTTTTGGCAATATCCACTGTTATAATTTTGTCAGATATCAAATAGTAATAATTTTCCTAACAAAATGCACCTTAATTAAAAAGAGGTAGTTTACAAAGTTATTTTTTTAAACTTTTCAGATATCTAACACTCAACTGTAAATTTTATTAGCTAACAAAGCATTCATCACTCTATATATATGTATTAAAAATTGTTTAATGTTTATTGTCAATGTCTTCAAATCATAATTAGATGTATAGTTCTTCTATTGCAACACAGTAATGCAGCACTCCGCAGTGGAATAGTTACTGCAATACATAAACCAACTCACACAGTATATGATATTTAAGAACCAAATGTTGGAGGTAGTAGCACAGATACTGAGTAACGAATCTATGCATATAATATCCATATAGTGTCGGTCCGACGATAAACGCTACGTCACAAACGGTTTCTGTTCTATTTGTTTGTGACGTCAGTACTACTGTCTTGACGACGGCGATCAGAGCATTTTTACCAACGATACATATAGACCTATAATATGACGTCATAATTATGACGGGCAAATACGCTAGTATGTAATATATGTAATATATTAACATCAGATTCTTGTTATATTCAATTCAATTCAATTCAATTCAATTCAATAAATCTTTATTGGTACTCATGACAATCGTTAACCAAGTTATTAACATCAGCCAAATGTAGTATGTCTAGTGTAGCATTATTTTACAGTCCGACAAAATCAAGAGTAAGAACATTTGTTAAAATTAAGAGTGTGTGGCTTGTGGTATATTATGCATATCCTGTTGTCTTAAATACCAAAGGGTAACCCTAAAGGGATGGAAGTCCCGCTAAACCAGGGATGCCCTATTATTTAATTTACTTTTTAGAATGATGGCAGCTAAGATGATCCATTGACGGATTCAACATCTGTTAAGAAGTGCATTTGATTAAGTACTCAGTTAGGTCTTAACTAAACTTAATTATGAATTATGAAAGAACAACAAGAAATGGAAAAATGGAGAAACAAAAAACAAAAATGAACCCAAAAAGAAAGAACTAAGTAAAAGAAGCCTACCAAAGCAGGCTACAGTAAGTCCCTACTGGGACTCTAGTCAATCGCTTAAAGTAACAACCAATAACTTGAACCAAGTTACCAAGGAGTATACGATGAGCGATACGAGACTCTTATACTTGACCCCATTGTGACCTAGACCAAGTTTACTCAAGTCGATTCAGGGAGTATATGCTGCAGGTTAATTATTCATTGATTAAATATTTTTTTAGGCTCTTTTTAAAGATAAACTTACTTTTAGCATTTCTAACTTCTAATGGCACCGAGTTCCAAATTTGTGGACCATTTGATTTAATGCTGAATTTTCTCAAGTTTGTTCTTGTTTTAATGGGTCGGTAGAGTGCAGCACCTCTAGTGTAGTGTTCATGTACTGCTGAGTTTAAAGTGAAATAGCCCTCAAAAGAGTCTGGTAGGAGATTATGACTATAGGAATAAAGCAGTTCGGCAATTTGGAAGGTGTTAATCTGTTTAAGATTCAGAAGCTTAAGATTTTTAAATATAGGTTTAGAGTGATCATTTCGACCTGCCCCCTCTATCATTCGAATTGCTCTTTTCTGCAGCAGAAATAACTTCGTAAGATGAGATTCATAAGTTGAGGCCCATAGTAAGTTACAATAGCTAAGATAAGGAAGGATCAGGGTATTGTAAAGACTCAGTCTGATAGTTTTAGGAAGGATTTTTGCTACTCTCGAAATTATTCCAATATTTTTTGCTATTTTTAAGGAGATGTAATTAATATGGGTTTTCCAAGTAAGATGTTGGTCTATGAAGACGCCCAGAAACTTGGCTGAGTCTACTTTGGCGATAGGATCGCTATTAATGGATAGGTTACCAATTATTGGCCTAATTTTCCTATAAGATTTAAAAATTATGTAATTTGTTTTTCCTATGTTGAGTGTCAATTTGTTTGCAGTAAACCATTCATTGACTATGGTAAGCTCCCTGTTAACAGATTCCATGAGTGTTGCCCAAGAGGTGCCAGATTGGAAAATATTCGTGTCATCCGCAAAGAGTACAAAGTGAAGAGACGTAGAGATCTTTGCAAGGTCATTTATATACAATAGGAAGAGAAGAGGCCCCAAGTTAGATCCTTGAGGTACCCCCGAGGTTATAATTCCCGGCAAAGAGAGTGTCCCATTACAACTTACTATTTGAGTACGTGATTCTAAGTAGCTTTTAAACCAAGTGAGCTGGACCCCCCTAATTCCGAAGTTGGCTAGCTTATCTATTAGTATAGCATGATCTACACAATCAAAAGCCTTGGCTACATCGATGAACACCCCTACTGCATATTCATTGTTATCCAGTGCCTTAGAGATTTTATCCTCCATGTCGAGGAGCGCCATAAATGTAGAATGCCCGGTCTGGAACCCATGTTGGGAGGGGTGAAGAGCTTTAGTCTTAGTGATAAATGAGCTTAGCCTATGATGCATTATTTTTTCTAAAAACTTAGCAAAAAATGGTAAAACAGATATTGGTCGATAATTTTCACAATTTTGCTTATTGCCCTTTTTAAAAATAGGTATTACCTTAGCCGTTTTTAATTGATCCGGCACAATACCATTTGATAGTGAAGAATTAATGATTACCATCAGGGGGTATGTAATTAAGTGTAAGTTGGGCAACGCTATATACGGATCAATGCCATCGAGCCCCTTCGTATGAGTTTTTTTTATGCTATGTCCAATGTTCAATATTTCTTCCTGCGAAGTCAGTAACAAACCCATGGATGATGGATTAGTAGCAGGCATGTAGTCCTCGTAATTTGTGGAAGGAAGAGGTAGTTTGCTAACTAGGTCATTCGAGATATTAATAAAATATTCATTAAATCTATTCGCTATTATTTTAGGATCTTCTGTATTTATGTTCTGTATTACCAAGGAGTCTATTTTCATGCGCCTGTTATCAAGCTGCAAGGCAGAACGAATTAGTTTCCAAGTTGACTTGAGGTCATTTTGATGTTTTAGAAATTCTTCTGCGTAATAACTACGCTCAGCAGCTAATCTTAAAGTTTTGAATTTGTTTCGATATAGGGTGAATTTGCTTTTATTATCGGAGGTGGGGTTTTTTAAGTATTTTACATATAATCGGTTCTTTTTCCTAGTGGATTTTAATAGTCCCGAGGTCATCCATGGTTTTCTTAACTTATTGTTTTTTCCTTTGCCTTCAGACTGAAGAGGGAACGCATCGTTATATGCCTGTTTATATATATGGAAGAAGGAATCATAAGCATCATTAACCCTTCCTTGTGTGGAGTACTCAGCTACCAGCTCCCATCCCTCCCCCATTAGAATATCAGCAAATTTTTTTAGTCCATAGGGAGTTATAGATCTACGCTCTTTATTCATGGATTGGATGGTGGAGCTGCTATCAAATGAGAACTGGGCTAGGATGGGCAAATGATCCGATAAATCAGAGACAATAATTGAAGCCATAATCAGCCTGGACCAGGCAGTGGAAAATATATTATCTATTAAGGTCTTTGTATCAGAAGTAATTCGTGTCGGCTTGGTAATGGCAGGGAGGTAATGGTGTGCAAGTATAGTGTTGTAGTATAAACCTGTTTCTTTGTGATCATTGACTCTCAACAGATCAACGTTAAAGTCTCCAAGAAGAATTATGTCTTTGGATTTAGGTTTCAAATTTGACATGAGTTGATCAAGGCCAGTAATGAAGCCTTCAAGTCCCTGTCCAGGGGCTCTATAAATGACACCAATAACAGGATTAGTATTCTTTAAGTTGAGCTTTATAAATAGGCTTTCAAAATTTTCTTCTTGCCCTCTCTCTTCTCTTAGATCTAAAATTTGATAGTTCAGGGATTCCTTGATAAGGAAGCCAACCCCTCCGCCCCTGCCTCTTTCTCTAGCTTTACCAATGAAGACATATTCTGCTATATGAATCGTATCCAGTAAATTTTCCTCCAGCCAGGTCTCTGTAAGTGCAATTATATCAGCGTTTGTTTTATTCGCTATTTCACTAATTTGATCAATTTTATGCGTGATACTCCTGCCGTTTATGTGTACTATCGTTAAGGATGAATTTTTCTTTTCAAGAAATATCAAATTTTTTTCTAGAACATCTAAGGCAGTGTAATCACTAGTCCATGATGTGGATCTATAAAAATGTTGGTCCGGGTCAATATTATCGTTAGTATCAGAGCCATTAGTTTCAGTTACAGGTAAGAAGACCTGAAGTTCAAGATCCTGCACAATTTGCAAGTTTAGTATCGAGTCTTCATCCCCGCCAGAGTCAGAAGAGTCAGTATAAATAAAGCCATCATTATCATCAATCATTCTCACATGTTTGTTATCCATACTAGAATCCTCGCCTATGGGGTGCGGAGCCTTAGTAGGGTCAGTGCATCTTGCAGCCGAAGTCTCTTCCCGTATTCTTGGTAATTGGTCACAACTGGAGTCCCGGAGAGGAGTAAGCGTCGACAGGTTGGTATATACGCAATACTCCTAGATATTGGGGTGCTAGTTCTAGATCCGCTTAAAAAGCAACCAAAGATTCATGCTACAGCATATGCAACTTTCAATAGGGTATTCTTCATAAGAATTATACTTAACTAATCATGGTGAAATCAAGCTGTAATGGCACAAGGCTATAACAGTGTCGTGTGTATAACAACAAGATCATAATAGCAAACAAGGTCAATGAACACTCATCCGTAGTGAATCAACTTAAATAACACAAGTTAAGGTAAATAACACAAGTTAAATAACACAAATCAAGGAAAGACAAGGCACAAGGCTATAACAGTGCCGTGTGTATAACAACAAGATCATAATAGCAAACAAGGTCAGTGAACACTCCTCCGTAGTGAATCAACTTAAATAACACAAGTTAAGGTAAATAACACAAGTTAAATAACACAAATCAAGGAAAGACAAGGTGTCTAAGCGGTGACTATCTCCTCCGTAGGATATTATATTCAAGTTATCCACCATTGTGCATCCATCCATGAGTCAATTAGAGAGAACCAAACAAATGCAATAAATCAGCAGATATTAAGGGCCCATTGTATGGACTCATTCACTCATCCGTAGTGAATCAACTTAAATAACACAAGTTAAGGTAAATAACCACATTCATGATTCTTGACTGAGTTACATGATATCTAGTTAATGATTTAAAGTGATACAATGGTGTCCGTAATTCTTGCAAGACAGCCAAGATAGATAATGTAGTCCTCATCCAAGTAACAGAATTCGGGTGAATCTTTTTCTCAAACATGAGGGGTAACAATTAGCTAATAAGTTAATTACAACCTATGCATGCGTAAGACTTATTAACTTTGCGATAGTACTCACTGGAATAGGAAAATTATCACTAGCCAAACAGAGATTAGTGGGTAACAAGGAATTATTACTCAAGTTTTGACATCACATTTTGTATTTCATTTTCAATCTTAGTCATCTTCATAGAATTGTACCGTTATCTGTCAGACTGTAGTAGTGTACCGATAATATAAATTTTTCAAATAAGGAGATGTAACTCACAGCTGCTCTCTTAAGCAATGTAGGTTCGCAAGAGGATAACATTGTTGTGAGTCAGTCGCCATTCTAGAAGAGATACTGGTTGCTGAAATGAGGAGGACTTTTGTGACTCGCGAGGTGTGATGAGTAACCAAGGGACAATAGTCCTCAGGACTATATATATATATTTATTTGATATAACACAGCATTCTTAAGATTCAGCAGTTGAAAGGAAATGGTCATATATGTTCTCCAGCGACCAATATGTCTAAAGATATAACTAGGGTTGAGGCATGAGATTATTATTTCAAAGTCTTCAAATCATAACTAGATGTATAGTAATTCTATTACAACACAATAATGCAGCCTTCCGCAGTGGAATAGTATTTGTAGTTGCAAACTTAAGATATCTATTTACAAAATTTGACCGTTAGTAAATGGGCTAACTAACCTATGCACTCGTTTTGAAATATTTTTACCGTCAAATTGATTGCAACGGAAATTTCATTTTTATACAATTGACACTTATCTCGCACCGACTTAGAGATAGCTTGTTTTTCACATTGAAGTAGGAGGCAGTGAATAGTATCCTTGAACTGAGACGTGTCATATAAACATTAGAATTTCATTTTATAATAAATAGCCTTTGCTCAGTATTTGCCGTCTGGGATTTTCTTACGCTTATAGGGTTCTATATATTAATATCTGTACTTACAACTGGACATGTAGATTTATAAAAATGACCTATTATCATTAATATATTCTAATTGCCATTTATTTACTATATAAAGTTACATTAAAGTAAAATTTCCTGAAATTCAAGATAATTACTAAAATTTACATGATAAATACGCAGGGCTTCTTTAGCCAAAGTATCTGCTTGATCATTGCTTGTCAGTTCAATATGACTGGATCCAAATAAATCTTATTTGATTGGAATTTAGTCTGTTAATGAGAGATAATAAATCATTCAATAAAGCATGTCTAGACTGAGATTAAGACTTTAATGGGTGTAAGAACACTGAATGAATGAGAGAAATTCTAAAACTGATAAGTATTATAACATTCACAGTTTGTGATCCACATAACAGTTTCTATAGTTGCAGTCAAATCTGTGGATAAATGCTGGAATATGTATATTCTAAATTGTTTATCTATATTTAAACTTGGTTTTGTAAAGGCAGCAGAAACAGTCATCTACCTTTGACCCATCAATATAGATATGTATGTAAGAGTTATATTTAGAAATTAATTCTAAAGGAGATTGTTTCAAACATTCCGGATGATCAGTTTTCTTATTTATTAACTTATTCAAAATCAACCTTTACTTGTTTGTTAGACAAAAACATTGGTTAACAAAAACTTTACTTCTTGTAATAATTTTTTTGTCAGTGCGTTCATTATTTTCCCTTTAGTAACTTGAAACAGTTGGGTGATTTATGAAAATTAAAAAAATAACTTTGAAAGGCTGCTCGCAATATGCCTGCAGAAACTGTAATGTTACTTATGGTAAGTAGTGCCACTTCGAGTTTCTACTCAGTTGGGTCTATTAGGGTTCACAGGTTATCCGTATTACAGGCTTTATTGGATCGATAACGGTGCTTTGCTCGTCTTTGTAGCGCATAGCATGTGATAAATTTCTGTTGTCTAACTTTTCTTCTTTTTGTTTATTTTCTTGACCATGGTAAATGTAATACTTAGTTTTATTATGTTTGTTCTATTAAGCTCCCTGCTCAGAATCTTGGTACGGTCTTCGAGAAAGTGGTCTGTGGTTCCCGGTCTTTGTTGTGGTGAATCACCATATTACCTGTTCTTGATACAGTTTAGGAGAAAGTGGTTTGTTCCTGGTCTTCCTTGTGGTCTACACATGGTCTGTCATCGTAGTACCTCCCCTCCGTCTGTATAAATCAGTGCTTATAATTCACAAAACGTTTCGTTGATACTCACTGCTTTGTAGAGTTGCACTGATTGGGTTTTAATGCAGAGAATATTTTTCCAAGCATCCCCATTGTCCATCACCATCACTCGCATTGTCTTTGTTACCTATATTCATTTGGAAGTTTTTTGTTGGTGTTGGTTGTTGTCCATGTAGTTGCTGTTATGTCAGTGTTATGACCAGCTGTCTGCTGGCTTTCAAGACCGGGAAGGAAGGCTGGGGAATGTATTGGAGGCGGTGATCTTCAGGTTTAGGAGTAGGGCTAAATTTTAGGCATTATCTTCTGGTCCATTGTCTTCCACCTTCTCCACTTTTCTGCAGGGTGATGTTAAGGTTTAGGGCTAGGCTAAATTTTGGGCATTGTTCCATTATCTTCCACCTTCTCCCCTAGCGCAGACGCTTTTGCTTTTCGCTGCACCCTTCAAACTAGTGGTCATCTTTGCCCCAACTTAATCATCATTGATTTCGTATTCATTGGATCAGATTAGGTTAGCTGTCTGGAGCATCGATTGATTCCTTGTGCTTTATGAAACTTGTATTATTCACATCAGAAGAACAAGAATAAAGAAAAACATTACCACATTATGACATCAGTGACTTTTAGCTTGGTTTGCTGTGTTAAGTCTTAAATCTTTCTCACTTCTAATTAAATAACTGATATGAGTTCTAATGCAATGCTCCATATCTAGTCTGTTTCCCACCTTCCGTTGTCAGAGATTAGTCTCACAGACGAAAAGTTCTATTGTTCACACTGTTGTTTGCAAAATGTTAATATTATTTGTGGTGTGTGAAAAAGTGTTGGAACTATTTATTGTTTTTAATGCAGTGCAAAAATGTCTTCTGTCTGACATTGCCTGCTCTGAGATTCATTGTTAGGTAAAACCAGGACGAACCGAATTACAATTGGAAAAACTGTTAAACAGATGACTGTTACATAGAGCTGTTTGTTCACACTACTTATCAGTACATGTAAACTGTTAATATTATTTGTAGTGTGTGAAAAAAATTTTGATTTGTTGTTTTTAAAATGTTTGTTTTTCATGCTCAATGACTGTTGTGAAAAAAACTTGCTCACTTTGTCACATACGTGTTTCAATTGGTTAGCTTTAAATGTTTAGAAACATAATTACAGGCTGTAGATAAAAACATTTTTATGGAATTTTGTTTTTTGTGCATGCCATGATGTGATGTATATCTATTCTGTTAAGAGCTCTGTCATGCTTTCTGTATTTCTTCCTTTCTTACTTTGTTCTGCCTTCCTTGCTGTTGTTGGGCAGAGTAGCCAAATGGATAGAGCACTTGGCATGTCATGCGGAGAGTATAGATTCCAACCTTCACTTAAGGCACTATAACATGACAAAGGTTTGATGGTTAGAAATCAGTTGTTATGTAACTAGTACAGTACTTTAACTCTTTTGCATCTATGTTTGATGAATTTAACCATTATTAGTTCATATGAATAAAGCACTTAAAATTCTGTAGATATATATAGACATGTCCTATATCATTTTGTTTGTACTTTATTCCTCGGAAAAATTCAGCCTTGAAAGAGTTTATCAATTAATGTGTTTGGCTCAAAGTTTATAAATATGTGAAAAATAAAAAAAAATAAAACTTATAACATTAGAAATCCATAAAAATTTCTTTTAGCAGAATAAAGCACAATAAAAAACTTTTAAGTGTAGCCACTTGTATATCAAATTTGCAGCAGAAGGGCTAAAAATTAGTGAATTTAGTCCAGAAATTTGCTTTCGTTTCTTTCACTCGATGATATGACATTGACCCTCATAACAGTTAGTTCATAGTCATCACCTTTCAAACTGCAAAACGTTCGCATCATCAAACATATTTACTTCAAGAGCCTTAACATGGCCTGATTGATATTATTTTTTTGTTAACTTGACTGATGAATAAGAGAAGCAGCCAAAACAAGCTCACGTTTTTTCTAATCAAAGACGAGATCTGTGCTCAGTTTGTTCTTTGCCATTGTCTTGAAATCTCTAAACCTGTGCCTCGTCAAAAATGTTTTCAGAGTCTTTAAAACATTGGCTGAAAGGTATATTTCATTTGTTTGGACTTGGCTAAGTTCTAAAACACATTAGACCACATAGAAAATGGCCAATGACCTAAACAGGATATGCCTATTTCAATTTAAATGTCTGGATGTAAATGTTTACATAAATCTTCACCATAAATAACATTTCTAACTTTACCAAAAACCCTAGTAAGGCATTTCTTGGAATCTACATGTTTCTTAGAACAATCTAGTGGATATAAATAGAACAGTTAATACAGATAATTAAAGGCCAGAAGGGTCCGTATTTGCTGTGCTGTCATTATTGACAGCAATCGCTGCGAAAGAGTTAATTGAACATTTACAAAATGCCACGTAAGGAAAAGTTTCGGCAAGACTTGCAGATTATTTATGGTCTTTTATACACTTATATGGTATGACTTCCACGGCTCTTACTGATTAACTACAGTTAAGTAGGCTGTGACATCACTCGAACTAATCAGCTGAAACATGAAAGTATAGGAGAGCGATGGCTCAAAGGTACCAGCCACACCTTACTGCACATAAAGGACTATTTACATTTACTATAATACAATGTTAGAATTAGTCACAACCATAAACCAGCCTGTTGAGTCAACCAACTATTGCATCACCATAAATTCTTGGAAAGAATGTTTCAACATCGACAACTGTCAAAATAATTCACAGAATGCTGGTGCTTTATAAATTATGCATAAAAAAATTAGAAAAATGCTAAGTAAAAGGAAGATCACCATCAATTCCTGAAATGAGGAACTTTTTAAAAGAAAAGGAGCAGGGACAAAGCAGAGCTGGGCCTATGTATATCCCACTTTGTCTCAAATCTTATTTTATTGAATGTGGAGAACATTGCAGTGGAACAAGCCACTTCAAAACAGCGCAACATCTTGGCACTTGAGTTTATGTTCCTGCCAGAGTTCAATTGTATTTGGCACATTTACAAAGGCAACACGTTGCTCGGCTTCTCTGAAGATTAGCCGCATTCAGCTCAAGTGTTTACCAGTCAAGACCAAAAAGACAGTGCTCCACCAACAGTGATTTATATCATATAAAAATACATGGGGGTCTGAATTAACACCAAATCTTGTGGCTCACAATCAGCAAAAATACTCCTACTTGTAAGTCATGATTCCGAATGGCAATAAGGTCTGTGCATCCTGATTCCAGAAAATTGCAAGTAGATCATGTGCAAATATATTATATGACTTATGCGGAATGCAATACTTGGGGGCCTTAATTTACACCAAATCCTGTGGCCCACAATCAACCAAAAACTCTTACTCATAAGCCATGGTTACGCTTGGCAATATTATGGTCTGTGCATCGTAAGATTCTAGAATCTGCAAGTAGGTTGGGAACAAAATCAGTGCTGGGCCAAGTTTTCAGCAGTATAGTAGACAGAGCTTTACCTAGATGCTCGGCCTGCTCGCTAGCAGTCAGCAGAACACTGAAGAAGATTTCACAAGTCTTAATTGCAATATTAAGAGAAAAAAGTGTTTCATTTCAGTCCTTCTGGATACACTTAAAAAAGGAAGAAAATATTTTATCTGAACCACAGCTTTTGAATACCACTAGGAAGCGATTTTCAATAATCGACACGGTTGGAGGTCAGCTCAGTAGTACAAACATCAGAGCAGGGCGAACGTGGCATCAATCCATCCTGCGGATATCACAGATGTGGTAGGGGGCCTACGTAGCATGGGAAAATCTGCATATAGTTATTGTGTTCGGCGAACAGCTGGGTACGTTGTACAACAGATAAGCCAAGGTTAATGAAACTCAAGAATTTGTTAAGTTGTTGTCAAGTTCTAACAAGATTAACAAACTGACCAGTTTTTGGTGGGTCTAAGACTGAATTCAGTTTAAGATGTTAGAAAATGGGGTGAGAGAGCTGGGTGAGGAGGAGCTATCAAGGGAAATGTAGATGTCAACCCTATCCTTCCGTTGACAATCCTTCTGATTAAATCCTTGTTCTCTTCGTACTTAACGCCTATTTAATGTTCAACTTTTGACATTAATTCTACGTGTAAGTAGCTTTATTTTCTACTGTGTAGCCTAACCTGAATTAATCACCAACACAGATTAATATCTTTTAGTTTAATAAGAAACAAACAGACAGAACTCAATTCGATTACAACTCAACTAGTCAGCAACACTACTACAGCGAACACACACGAATTCAAACTTCTCCAGTCAGCATAATTCTTCGCGCCTCTTGACACACCTGTCTTCTGTGCGCCTAAACGAAATCTAATTATATATATATAGCGCGCCGCTGCCGAGATCGGCCGGTGTCACGAAATAGAGTATCCCCCATACAAGTATATCCCTTTAGCAGAATGGAGAATCCGGCCGGATGAATGTGAACGGGAGGGACTATCCCCCTCGTGCAAACGCATCCCCCACGAGTCGTACGAAATTATCCCCCTGTCAATAAGTATCCCCCTGCAACATAATTACAAATTGTGCGATTTAAGTCAGCTTACAACTACATCAGTCGTGTTCAAAGGTAAAAGCCATATGTTACTTATTGTTGGCATGCGTGGTAAAAGAATCCAGTGAAGTCAATGATCCTCGCATTACTCTCTTTCTATACTCTATGCTCTATTTACTCTTAGACAAGTTGTGACATTGATATCGGTCGATTCGTATCAATCGGTACACCAGCAAAACGAGGAAGACAAAATATCAGCAGTCATAAACGACAGTGTCCTGAAAAGGGACTAAGGTGCTAATTGGGTGAATTGGTAGCTCGCGCTTGATATCGGTCGATTCGTATCAATAGGTACACCAGCAAAGCCAGTTTAGAACTGCAGCCATTTGAGGCAAAGAACCAACTTCAATGACTCTTGTGTTCTTTGTGGTTTTGTAATCTCAAGCAAATTAAGCAATGTCTATTTGCATTATTAGTTGCGTGAAGGGCTTGTTGCGATGAATGTGTCTAAAACAAGAATGACAAATATCAGCAATCAGTTGCCAATCACAAACGACAGTGTCTTGAAAAGGGACTAAGGTGCTAATTAGGTGAATAATGGTAGCCTATAGCTCGCGCATTATATCGGTCGATTGGTATCTCGGCAAATCTCGGCCGACAACTGCGTCAGCTCTACACAAGTCACCTAACCACATCGGGAACCTACATGTTGAAGTCCTCCCTGCCAGCAGCAAATGGACTTCTCTTCGTATGGGCTGTAACGCAGCTGCCTATCCATTTGAGATTGCTTCCACTTTTGCCACGCTGGATGTTGACTTCGGTGAGCTAATCTTCAGAAACGCGAAAATATCTTGATAAATGTTTCAACGACAAGGTAATGCTATTCCTACTGTAACTTCGGACTGATTTGTTCTAAATGTGGCTTAGAAGACTTCGAACACTTAGAGTACCTTGCTTTACCTATTTCTCGTTTTGGATTTTGATTACAGCATAGATTGTCTCCCTGTTACACTCCGTCTGGCTCCTCTGACTCACTTTACCTTAATTGTTCCTTACCAACTTAAAGACTATACTCTCTTTAGCTGTGGTTGGACTGGGAACGCTCCTGAGTAGATCACCTTGAAGGGACGCTATTTAAAAGCTCCCTAATAACGATGATGATGATGATGATGATGATGATGATGATGATGATGATGATGATGATGACGACGACGACGATGATGATGATGATGATAATAATAATAATGATAATAATAGTAATAATAATAATGATAATAATAATATTAATAATAATATTACTGTTAATAATAATAATACTGGTCTGCCGCAACCTAACAAAAGCTGGTTTTCCGGCAGTCAAAGAACCACAAGGCCTTTTCCGTACGGATGGCAAGAAACCGGACGGCATAACCCTCGTTCCATGGAGGGCGGGTCGGAGTCTGGTGTGGGACGCCACAGTTGTGGACACGCTCGCGGCATCTTACTTACCCGCTACAGCCATTCAAGCCGGAGCGGCTGCCGAACTTGCTGACAGCAGAAAGAACGCAAAATACAACGCGCTCCTTCATACTCATTTCTTCGTCCCGCTGGCCATGGAAACGCTTGGCCCCATCAACAGCAGAGGCCTTGCCCTCATCGCAGACATTGGCCGCCACCTCACTCAGATCACAGGCGAAGCTCGGGAGACCAGTTTCCTGTTTCAACAACTGTCGGTGACTGTCCAGCGGTTCAATGCTGTGGCTTTCAGCGGTTCTTTCACCAAAACGCTTCCCGCAATCAAAGAAATATAACAGTTTCAGATCAATTATAATAATAATAATATGGTCACTCCAGAGATTAATTTTCACATATTTAGTATCTGACTCCTGAGGGATTATATGTACCTCGGGGAAAAAAAAAATAATAATAATAATAATAATAATAATAATAATAACAATAATAATAATAATAATAATAATAATAAAAGAGCAAATTGATGTTACAGGGTATGAAAAGGAACCGGAGGTTATGGAAGCAAATAATAATAATAATAATAATAATAATAATAATAATAATAATAATAATAATAATAATAATAATAATAATAATAATAATAATAATAATAATAATAATAATAGATTATCAATTATACGCATTTTCAATAATACCTTATGCCTGTGAATTTTTATCCCCCGGGGGATGATTTTACACGATGGGGGATAGAAATGGTTTATCCCCCGGATACTCTATACCGGTAGATTCCATCCGGGGGGATAAATTTATTCATCCCCCCGGATAGTTTTAGGACGGATAGTCTGTCACGCGACACCGGCGCGGCCGATGACCTAAAGTGGCAGGAGGCCCTATAACAATTTGTAAGAAATAAGGCTTATGCACTGCGTATTTGAATTTCAAATTTTATTTCATGCTTAAAGGTGAAGCAATTGCAATTTACGATATTGGAGAATTAAGATTCTCTGGCGATTGATTTGTTTGACGTCTATAAAGTTTTGAGTATCGCTGCTGGTGTTATTTATGTAAGCTTCCTTATGACTGTCGCCAACAAGTGCATATTTATATTTTGAACCGATGTACGTGAATGCCACTCTCATCGTACATAACATCACATACTTTTGGTCTGTATTCACGGTTGACTAGTCATCCGAAACGCGACAGACGACAGCGCGGCTTTTAACCGATGGTAGATTGATCACTGAAATGGTTTTGGGGACCAAACTGAAAATGACAACAGGCTTAGCAATGAAAAGCTGTGTCAGCTGTCGTTCTTGTGGCAACCGGAAGTTGAGAAGTACAATCGAACGATACAGGGAAACGGTATTCATGCGCAGTCGTGTATGCATCTCCTCGCTTAAGTGATGAGGCCACTGGTTGTGTTCTGTCGGTGTCAGGCTACAAAGGAGAAACTGGAGGGGCAACAGGTTAAGTTCGGAGTATACATGTACATATACGATTGACATGGATTTCATTCGTGTGGCAGAGAAAACGATTTGTCCATTCAGATGAATTTCATTAACAGGTTGTTGATGGTGGGACAATGATTGCAGATCTTCAGGACTATTCGTGCATGTGAACTCTTAAGATGGGCAATGGGAGAGTTCAGGGACGTCTTGTGACAGCATATAGGTCTTTCAAGTCTTCCCTTTGTTGTTGATTCCGTGACTCTTTAGATAATGGTCAGAAAAAAATTATCCAGAGACAGAAGCACATTGGAGAGAGACAGAAAAACATTATCCTGAGACAGAAGCACATTCTCTAGAGACAGAAAAACATTCACCAGACATAAGCGTTCTCCAAGGACAGAACATAGTCATAGGACACACAATTAGCCTGTTCTGCCACAACAAATTTTAGACGCACAGTTTTAAATCATTTATTTAATTGTACTGACGAAACGTTCACAGGTAACTGCATTTGCAGCAACACTGTAAGACTTTAGTCCTGATCTGTTGAATCTACGTAGGTAAAAGTGTCATCTGATAAGCTGTGGTCGTTATCGAATGAATGCAGCATTCACTGGAACCATTTTCTTCATTCGGTTGGCGCCGGTAGCTATTCACTCGTACGTTTTTGTCGTTGTTTCTAAGACATCCTCAATAGTAATTAGAGCGGCACAGTCACATCTAAAACAGATTTGCAATTAGTTTATTTAATTGCAATATAGACCCCTACTGAAGCATTGTGTTTAATGCTAACGAGCAAGTGGAGGGAAGGAGAGAGGGGAGGGAAGGCGGGAGAGGAGGGAGGGCGATAGAGGGCTGTTGTTGAAGAATCAGTTATTTTTAGTCTTTGCCGGAGATGTCTTTCGACCGAATCTTGGTATATACTTTTCGGACGCTAAGGAATGTAAGTGACTAAGACTTACGTGTTGCACACAAGCCCGAGTATAGCGTCAGCCACGACGAGGTAACCTAAGTCAACCGTTCTCTTAGTTGGTAAGGTCTTCAAATATAAAACTGTGGGCAAGGAGCCTCGTTATACTTGGGGGGACACGGTCCCGACAGGATTTAGTTACTAATAAGCGACATCGACCCGAGCAAAGTGAGTCAGAGTGACCGCACCTGCCGGGAACTATATTGGCCGTATATGCAATCTAATCTAATCTAATCTAAGAACTTCTATAGCACCACTAGTCAGAGGCGTCTACACCATAGAAACCGTGGAGCAAATGCTCCATCCAAAAAATAGGGGATCTGTCAATGTATGTGCCACCATTTTAGGGGGGAAGGAAGGGAGAGGGGGCAAAAGAGGGGAAAGTGGAAGTTGCTCCATTGACTTAGGGGGATGGACGCCCCTGCCACTAGTAAGTAAGTAAATATATCCTGTAATAATCCAAGTGCTAACCGCACTTTGGTTTACACGCGTAAATCACGTCCAGATTAAAGTACTATAGCCTATATTCCAGTGAAAATCATCCTAATTATGACAGATTTGCGATGCAGATTGTCTACAGTCTGGAGAACCCGATAATGAACGCGGGTCGCAAAGCATAACCACTAGCGTGCTTAAGAGCGCATAGAGCACATATGTAAGACACGTTAGAATCAGCAGTAGGGGCCTACGTATCAATTGTTCGAAACTGGGGTACTCCGCAGGAAGATAACCAGCTCTAATCAGTCTCCTAAATATTGCCTGCAGTCTCTCACGTCCCCTTGCCCCACATAGCCCAACCAAACGTTGGGGCGTGGGTGGCTCAGTGGTAAGTTCGGCGCCTTGTGACCGGAGGGTTGCTGGTTCGAATCCCACTCTAGCCGCTGCGTACGGACCTTGGGCAAGTCCTTCACTCGCAATTGCTCGTGGCGCTTCGGCGTGAAAACTCCGGCACAGTATCAAACGCTGTAGTTGGGAGAGCCTCTGAGTAGTAGTTGACTTCGAGAGGCTTTGAAATATCCGGAATAAAAAAACGGACACAGCGTTTACATGTAGCCTATGCATTCATAATGTTTTTCTATTTCCCTTAATCAGTTTTTGTATCGTTTGGATGTTCTGCCTTATTTGGCGTAATAAAGTTGTTCATACTGTACATACCTACATGTACATTGTACAGGTATTTTCTTATGTATACGCGTATATATATGTGTGTGTGTGCGTGCGTGTGTGTGTGTGTGTGTGTGCGTGTGCGTATGCGTGTGTGTGTGTGTGTGTGTGTGTGTGTGTGTGTGTGTGTGTGTGTGTGTGTGTGTGTGTGTGTGTGTGTGTGTGTGTGTGTGCGTGTGTGTGTGTGTGTGTGTGTCTTTATGTATACATATGTACGCATTAATTAATAGAAATATACCTGAACACAGTTATTCCGCTGCAAGGACCAACTGGATTGATGCACAAATCTTTGACATTTTTGCTCAAGGGATTTGCGCAGAATTTGGTGTCATTCACCATGATTTCGTTACCAGGGCAACCGGTACAGACGACGTCAGTTCCGGTATCGCCCGCCTCTGGAGAGTCGACAACAACAATCTTACTGACGTCACCAAGTCCGCCGGTCACTGGACACTATATTTAAATATATAAAATAGTCATGATTGTTACAAAATTATATAGCAGCGGTTTCTAAACTTTATTTTTATTGTACCACCAGGTAAAAAATCCAATGTTGGCGTACCACCAGCAAGGGTCAGATCAAAAACAACAGGCGAGCGCGAAGACTCTTTGCAATTAGCGTAGGACCATGGGTAGACAAATTTAAATTAATATACAATTTTAAGAATGTAGGTCTATATAATCACATTCATCATCATCATCAAATCAAATCAAATCCGTTTATTAGAACACCAGAATGATTAACAATAACTGATTACAAGCATTATTAGGATTACAAGCTAGTGTTATAATAGGGTACCCCTAAGGGACACGTCCCGCTATTTGGGGCACCCAATGTGTTCACAGGCTGAACGGACATATGTATACAGTTATATAAGAAAAACGAAATTGAGCAATCTTAACTAACACACAAGCCAAACTTAAAAAAACAAAGTGCTACAAGCAGCAACATGATAGGTAAAACAGGTTCTAAACCGCTACATGTAGTCATTTGATATTCACATTTGGTTTATAATATAACACTTCAGCAATATTTTAAACCGACTAATAGATAATATCGAAGTTAGTTCATCGGGTAAAGCATTCCACAACCTGGGGCCTGTACATTTAATAGAAAACCATTTTACATTAATACGAGCAAATTCTGGACGATATTTTAGGACATTACGAGTCAGACGTTGATGTATAGTTATACCCCTCTCAAAGTAGGATGCAAAGGACAAAGGCAGCAAGTTGTTATGATAACGATACATGAATAGGCCACATTGGTATATATTTATTTGTTTTATTGTCAAGATATGTCTATCTGCAAATATTTGTTTGGTGCTAGAACTCCAGTGGGTGTTGAACACAGTACGAATAGCAGCTTTTTGTAATTTATTTAGGGGGTCTAGGACAGCTGTGTAATTTGCTCCCCAGGAGATATTACAGTAAGCGATATAAGGAAAAATTAGTGTGTAATATAAGTTTAGCAGTATATTTGCAGGCAAGCAGTGTTTGACTCTTTTTAAAATTCCTATGTTTTTTGCTACTTTCTTTGATGCATGTAAAATATGTAATTTCCAGGTTAGATGGGAATCAACAATAACGCCTAGAAATTTGGTAGAATCTACCTGATCTATAGGAACGTCATCAATTAGTATAGATAAGTTGGACGGAGGGGGAGATTTCCGCTTAGAATAGAATAGGGGCCTACTATAAAATTAGTCTTCTTAAGGTTTAATGAGAGTTTATTTGCTCTGAACCAGATAGCTATTGAATTCAGTTCACAATTTGCTCTAGAGAATAGATTTGTTATGGATTTGTCGCAGAGGAACACGTTGGTATCGTCAGCAAAGAGAATAAATTTGAAAACAGAGGAGGAAGTGGCTAAGTCGTTAACATAAATCAGAAAGAGTAGGGGACCCAGTATTGAACCCTGGGGTACACCACATGTCATAGCCATAATGGAAGAGAACGCATCCTTAAAGGTGACAAATTGGGTTCTATTAGTTAAGTAATCATGAAGCCATGTAATTGCCGTTCCCCTTATCCCATAACTTTGCAGCTTTGTAATCATCATCATCATCATCATCATCATCATCATCATCATCATCATCATCATCATCATCATCATCATCATCATCATCATCATCATCATCATCACACAGTACTTGGTATGGTGCCACTCAACCTGTGCTCAGCAGCGCCTTACACAATATTTAGCCGTGGTTGGGCTAGGAGCGCTCCTGAGTAGATACCCTTGAAGGGGCGCTATATAAAAGCTCCTTAATAATAATAATAATAATAATAATAATAATAATAATAATAATAATAATAATAATAATAATAATAATAATAATAATTGCTATTGCTTTTAGAGGCACCTTCACACCACACCCCGGAGACGAGAACGGCGTGCTCCAAGCTTAAATACACTTCTTTTTATAGTTTCTTAGAGCCTGAGGGATTTTCGTACCTCGGGCGATAAAAAAAAAATAATAATAATAATAATAATAACCAGTTATCTTTTTCAGCGCTTGTCAGTGACTATTCAGCGCTTCAATGCAGCCGCTTTTCGTGGTTCTTTTGTGCAGTCGGATCTTGCTGAGGGATAAGCCGTTCCAGAAAACCATTTATCTTTCTCCGGACATAGTTTTGATAGCCTGCGGGATTAATGCTACCTCGGGTTAAAAAAAAATAATAATTAATGAAGGCCACAGAAAACAATACGTTTTAAGATGATTGCAAAGGAAGGGTGGGAGTGACAAAAATCAAACAAAACAAAAAGGAAAAATAAAGTCATTATTAAAAAGTGTTAATGTGAGCTGTGACTACAGTTACTTCAATAGTCAATAGTCAATAGCTAATCAAAGTTTTAGCTGAAGTAGGCCTACTAATAGGAACAACAAATTGTACACATAAGCTTCAGACGAGACTAAATTGCACTGAAAGATGAAACAAAAGTTGTATTGTCTCAAAGGATAACCCTACTCCTTAAAAATATCACGATATCAATCTGCATCAGGATACCGACTGGATAATAAATAATTACCCAAAGATGACAAGGCAGTATTGCTTGCGATTGGTCATAATTGTATTGTATTGTAATGTATCTAAACATTTATAAAGCGCCTCTCACAGTGTTCGCTAATCAGAGGCGCTCAATTTTTCAATGGATTTGTTTGGTGTAGGACTGTGGGTAATGAATTTGAGGGGGTCAAGCCGACCCCGGGGGTCGGCCAAAGGCTAGAAGCCAGAGGGTGAAAAAAGGAAGTTGATGTGTCCAACCCCTCTGACCCCCAGCATATCGGACACTGATTAGCAGTAGCAGTAGTAGCAGCAGCAGCGGATTAGTAGTAACAGTAGTAGTAGTAGTAGTAGTAGTAGTAGTAGTAGTAGTAGTAGTAGTAGTAGTAGTAGTAGTAGTAGTAGTAGTAGTAGTAATTAGTTGTTGTAGTAGCAGTAGTAGTAGTAGAAGTAGTAGTAGTAGTAGTAGTAGTAGTAGTAGTAGTAGTAGTAGTAGTAGTAGTAGTAGTAGTAGTAGTAGTAGTAGTAGTAGTAGTAGTAGTAGTAGTAGTAGTAGTAGTAGTAGTAGTAGAATACTAGTAGTAGTTGTAGTGATAGTAGTAGTCGTAGTAGTCGTAGTGCTGTTTTTTTACCTCTTCACTTCTCAAGCGGCGCTCGTGAATATGTTGCATGGTGCCGTGCGCTTAGCTTTAAAGCAGAGCATTAGACATTTTTAAGTTCACGATAAAAATGCTTTAGTCGATGAGCATTGCAGTCAGAGACTTGTTAATGGCTCGACCGTGCAGTCTGCAATCCGCTATAGCTTATATCTGCAGGGTTAAGATCAGTGGCGTCACGAGGAGAGTGCGGGGGTGCGGACCGCACCGGGTGAAACCCTCAGAGGGGGTGACACCCAACATGAGAAAATGATGAAATTTTTGGAAGATGAGGTCATCACTTTTTTGGGAGACGAATTCCTAAAAAAGGTCATAAGGTTTTTTGGGGAGACGAATTCCTTTCAAAGGTAACGAGGTAATGCATTATGGTTGGAGACCGGAAAAAGAAGGATGGAAAAAGTAAAGAACACGCGAATGACTAAAAAAATGAATGACTAAAAAAGGTCATCACTTTTTTTGAGGGTGACACCATGACTTACCGCACCGGGTGACACCAGCCCTAGTGACGCCACTGGTTAAGATTATGTAAAAAAAAATTGCTCTACAGCATATGATGCACAGGATCTATATTCTCATACATGTATATGGGACACTAAAAGGGCCCATAATGGTCCCATCGGTTCATGGGCAGGCTAAGCCTACAACCTGCGTTTCACTCATTGGCAAGTTGGGACTGGACCTGTTGCTTTCGGTCCTTCGATCCTTTGCAGAGTGTTCCTGTCAGGATTGAACAACCACCTTGCATTTTGTAGCACAGCGGTCACCACGGCGTTGCATGTGTTCCCGTCCGACTTTGAACTGCTGCGATTTTCGAAAATAAAAAATCATTAAATCGATGTTATTAAAATAACTTCTACAAGAATAACAAATTAATTTTTTTTTACAAAAAAAACAAATTTTATGGTTTCCTTTTTGCCCTTGTGTTTGTTAAAACCAAAAACCGAAAAAATACTTTTCACCTCTGGTCTGGACAATCAGCGAGCCTCAGAGGCTTCCGGTGTTACCTAATGCGTATAAAAGGGTGCGTTTTGTTTACATGTAAATTTTTCATAATGAAGATATTGAAAATAAAACTAAATCTTGCCCCTCCTCAATTATTGGGGGCACGTTCCCCGGCTGCCCTCCCAGAGTCTACGCCTATTTGTGTGGATCAAAGTCTGCCTGCCTGACTGCCTGTGCTCTCAATTCGTTCATAACGGGTTTTCATTGTGCCTATCACACGGTTTTTACTGCCTACTAAGCAGTACCGGGAGAACCCTCGGATCCACCAGAATGATTAATTTCAGGGATATTAAAACGTCTCACCTAGCTTATGCATCGACCACGGCAGGTGAAGTGGTCGAATGCGCCACTATATGGGGAAAAGGGTGGGTTTCCACGTCTTTCCGATGTCGCATTTGTGAAACTCGGCACATGGATCAGGGAAGAGTTGGAGTCTGTCACATGTTTGAGAAGTAGAATAACGAACACAATGAATGACCCATTAGAGAAATGTTATCTTTTCAGAGGATTTCGGCGTCTGTGAAACGAGGAAAGGACCGTTGCTATTCTGGGAATTTACTCTCATACCTTAGCTCTCATGAGATGGTACTTTTAAGAGTACGTTCGTCATATGATCAGGCATTGATTTTAACCCCACCATTCAAGCCTAAATGATCATAATTACAATAGCAATAAATAATAATAATAACAATAATTTTATAAACTGTCAAATAATAAAACAAACTTTATGCGCTATTATTGCTATTATTACTATTAATTAGTAACTTCTAAGTAACAGTGGCCGTTTCAGATGTTTCTCTCTATGTTAAGTAATATTTAAGTCCCCGAGGAATCATACGCACCTTAAAGCATAATTAATAATATAAAGTTTATAGAAATGATGCGAAGTCCATATTTGCATGTAACGCTCCTCTCATTGGCCGTTGCCAACTAATGAGTATCAAGAGATCACTGATATGGTTCACTGGTCAGTGGCTGGTAGAACCGTTGATCTTACCTTATCCGACGTTACTTGATTTCACGATTATATTAAAACTGCATTACAACATTAGAATTTCACGGAATATATATATATACATATATAAATATATATATATTCGTTTATTGAAAGCCCAAATGACAGAACGCATTAGGGTACAGAATAATGTCCAGTTAAAAAATTATGAATGTTCAATGAGTTAGTTATTTAGGCCTATCGGTCGAACAGAATAAGGGAAATAAAATTTAATTGTAGGACATAATCGCCCTGGACATGATCATCCGTGCATAATCCCAGGGACAAATGCGTCCGATT
Source organism: Allolobophora icterica (assembly GCA_963556255.1). Lineage (NCBI taxonomy): Eukaryota > Metazoa > Annelida > Clitellata > Crassiclitellata > Lumbricidae > Allolobophora > Allolobophora icterica. The sequence goes on from OY744605.1 coordinate 41,773,087, forward strand.
TTGGGTGGGACATAATTCCCTCCCGGACAATATCCCTCCACTGTGCAATTAGTCTATTTCTACGCTTTATTGATAAACGTTAATGGCCCTGTTTTTGTTCGTAATATCAGGATGTTTATGTCGTAAATGTATAGGCTAAAGACTTGTGAATATCATTCAAGTGTAAACTTAAGACTTGTTAGTGTTATTCAGTTCTAAAGTCACCCTTCGCTGTGAGTGCTCATACTCATAGGGTCGCTGCAGCAGGATGAAGACATGGTCCACACGGCAATATTGCAGGAATGGCGAGATCAGCTGCCCAAAAAGCAGGTCGGGGGCAGCGCCAAGCAGCTACAGGCCCATTTGCTGCAGCTGTACCAAGATCGGTGACATGGAAGGAAATATGGCCTACATCGAAGCAACGCTACACGGACTTGGACGCAACATTCGCTTTAAGATATCTTTTACAGCTTTGATACAAATACTTAGAACGACTGTAGTATAATAAACGTTTCCATTGGTTTGAACCATAAGCCTAATTGTTAGAATCAAACACATTGTAAATATATTCTTCTTATTAAACAAATTGAAAATATATTCTTATTAATCAAGTAGGCCTATTGTCACATTTTATTGGATATCATGTATAATTTTATCAAACTCAACTGGCTGAGGTTGAGATGATTATATCCTAGCCTGAGGGGGGTTATGTACTGGGGAATTATGTCCAGGGGGTTATGTCCGCAAACCTAAAATTTCTATCGTCTTTAATCGGGAGTTTGAAGTTATGTGGTCTTGGTCGCAGATTATATGGTTGCTCATTAGTTGGAGCAAATAGGGAACACAGCACATGGAATGGGCTCTGTTTCACAGCGTCAGAAAGCCGCTTCCCCCCTTCTTTACAAGTGTGGTCATCAGTGGCGATTCACGATCAAGAAATCCTAAGCGCTTCATCCTTCTTATAATGCGGTCAATTTTGGCACGATCGCCAGACGCAGCAAATCCCCACCAAGCTGGGGAAGTATACAACAGCCTGGCGACTGTTGTGGCCCTCGCAGCTTCATTTAATGAGTCATTAGGTAAACTATGCTGTCTAAGACTTTTGAGTGACTGTAAAGAGCCAGAGCATGACCTAACAATTGATCATCAAAATGACATGTAGGTTTTAGGTAATTGGCAATGATAACACGATTTATATACAGGGCTATATTGTAGTTGAGGATATGCGCGGGTATACAGCGTGTACTCACCTCCAGAGACCGTATACTATTACTCACCTTACAAAATATTTGTACTGACCTCTAATTTGTTTCGGAAAACTAACCGGTATGATGTGCTCACCTCTTATTTGTGTCGGAAATCTAACCGGTAGCGTTTACTCACCTCTAATTTTACCACTACAACCCAATTGTTTATATGGAGCCGAGGTTAATGATTACGACAATTATGATTATGATGACAACGATAATAGTATTAATTCTACTACAAATAATAATTGTAACAATGAAGGTGGTGATAATGTCCAAGATTATGACGAAGCTCGGTGATTGTTTCAAGCCTTGAGGACTCGAATAAAGGCCTTCCTCTGAGAAAACAATGACGGTCATTGTTTCTTCTCGGTACTAAATGTGGAGGTACGGTGCCGTCAAGCCAAAAAAGTGGGCGGTAAATTAAGTATCATTAGCACCCCAAAAAATACACATAGGCTATACCTAAGAATCAGGACAGGATTTCTTGAAGAGGAATGTATTGCAGAGTGGCCGACTGTTTGGAGCGCTCGTCTTGGAACGCGAAGAGTACGGGTTCCAACTTCCTCCTCTGAAACGTTTACTATGCATGGATCCCGAACAAGTCCTTCACTTACGATGCTCAGCGCCATCGAATGATGCTTATGCATTAGATATTGACGCTTAATAAATTCCTGATTATGATAATTTTAACAATAGCATGCGACGTAAATTTTTTTATGACGTAAAACAGACTGTGGTGAACCGTTTCAAGCTGACCAATGGCGTGGAAGAGATCAATTTGGAGAGACATAAAATAAAGAGAATCTGTCTGTTATACCAAATAAAGCAATGAAACCTAAAGATAGCAACTTAGAGCATGAAAAAACCTGTATGTTTATTGAAATCCTAAATGACAGACCGTATTATGGCACAGAATAATGTCCAGTAAAATACAATTATGAATGTTGAATGAGTTAGGCATTCATCGGTAGAACAGAATGCGGGAAATAAAATTCTATTGTCTTTAATCGGGAGTTTGGAGTTATGTGGTCTTTCTCGCAGATTACATGGTTGCTCAGTAGTTGGAGGAAATAGGGAACACAGCACATGAAATGGGCTCTGTTTCATCGCGTGAAAATAGCCTCTTTCCCTCTTAGCCTATTACAAGTGTAGTCATCGATGGCGATTCTCGATCAAGAGATCCTATGTGCTTCATCCTTCTAGTAATGCTGCCAATTTTGGCACGATCGTCAGATGCAGCAAATTCACACCAGGCTGGGGAAGTATACAACAGCCTGGCGACTGTTGTAGGCCTCGCAGCTTCATTTAATGAGTTATTAGGTAAAACCATGCTGTCCAAGAATTTTAAGTGCCTGTAAAGAGCCAGAGCATGTCCTAACATTATCATCAATATGACATGTAGCTTTTAGGTTATTGGCAATGATAAAACGATTTATATACAGGCTACAGTTGAGGGAATGCGCGGTTATGCAGCGCGTACTCACCTCTAGAGACCGTATACTCACCTTACAAAATATTTGTACTCACCTCTAATTTGTTTCGGAAAACTAACCGGTATGATGTACTCACCTCTTATTTGTGTCGGAAATCTAACCGGTAGCGTTTACTCACCTCTAATTTTACCATTACAGCCTTGTTTATATAACGCCGATGTTAATGATTACGATAATGATGACAACGATAATAGCATTAATACTACTAATAATAATAATTGTAACAATGAAGGTGGCGATGATGACCGCGGTGATGTCGAAGCTCAGTGATTGTTGATTGTTTCGTGTCTTGAGGACTCAAATAAAGTCCTTCCTCTGAGAAAACAATGACGGTCATTGTTTCTTCTCGGTACTAAATGTGGAGGTACGGTACCGTCAAGCCAAAAAAAGTGGGCGGTAAATTAAATATCATTAGCACCAAAAAACACAAATATACCTAAGAATCAGGACAGGATTTCTTGAAGAGGAATGTATAGCAGAGTGGCCGATTGGTTGGAGCGCTCGTGTTGTACGATAAAGAGTACGGGTTCGAACTTCCTTCCCTGAGACGTTTACTGTGCATGGATTCCAAACAAGTCCTTCACTTACGATGCTCAGCGCCATCGACTGATGCTTATTCATTAGATAGTGGCGCTTAATAAATGTGTAGCAATAATTATTTAGACAATAGCATCCGACTCAAATTTTATGATGACGTAGAACAGATTGTGACGTACCGTTTCAAGCTGACCAATGGCGTGGAAGAGATCTATCTGGAAAGACATAAAACGAGCAAAATTCTGACTGATAGACCAAACAACGCAACATAACTTAAAGATAAGAACTTCTAGCAGAAAAATAACTTACTTACTTACTTACTAACTAGGTAGGTTTTCTTTCTTGTCTGCACCATATTCATTAGATAGTGGCGCTTAATAAATATGTAACAATAATTATTTTAACAATAGCATCCGACGCAAATTTTATGATGACTTAAAACAGATTGTGACGTACCGTTTCAAGCTGACCAATGGCGTGGAAGAGATCTATCTGGAAAGACATAAAACGAGCAAAATTCTGTCTGATAGACCAAACAAAGCAAAATAACTTAAAGATAAGAACTTAGAGCAGAAAAATAAGTTTACTTACTTACTTACTTACTTACTTACTTACTTACTTACTTACTTACTTACTTACTTACTTACTTACTTACTTACTTACTAGGTAGGTTTTCTTTCTTGTCTGCACCATATTCATTAGATAGTGGCGCTTAATAAATATGTAACAATAATTATTTTAACAATAGCATCCGACGCAAATTTTATGATGACTTAAAACAGATTGTGACGTACCGTTTCAAGCTGACCAATGGCGTGGAAGAGATCTATCTGGAAAGACATAAAACGAGCAAAATTCTGTCTGATAGACCAAACAACGCAACATAACTTAAAGATAAGAACTTAGAGCAGAAAAATAACTTACTTACTTACTTACTTACTTACTTACTTACTTACTTACTTACTTACTTACTTACTAGGTAGGTTTTCTTTCTTGTCTGCACCATATTCATTAGACAGTGGCGCTTAATAAATATGTAACAATAATTATTTTGACAATAGCATCCGACGCAAATTTTTTGATGACGTAGAACAGATTGTGACGTACCGTTTAAAGCTGACCAATGGCGTGGAAGAGATCTATCTGGAAAGACATAAAACGAGCAGAATTCTGTCTGATAGACCAAACAACGCAACATAACTTAAAGATAAGAACTTAGAGCAGAAAAATAACTGTCTTCTAGGTAGGTTTTCTTTCTTGTCTGCACAATATAAATATCTAATTAAAATGATTTGGGAATTGGAGTCACCGCTTGACTTGGCTGGGTGACACAGGTATGAGCGAGGATGGGGCTCTTACCATTACCATGGCATTCCATTGAAGTCCTTGGAATTGGAGTCACCACACGTAGTGGTTGGGTGACACAGGTATGAGCGAGTATGGGGCTCTTACCATTACCACGGCATTCCATTGAACTGATCGTAATTGG